>VXAV01008615.1:0-14522 GCA_013399715.1 Alectura lathami
CCCTTCCAATCTCTAACATTCTGTGATTCTGTGATTCATTCCCAATTTGACCACAGTACACGTGATGTGAAATACCATCCCTTATTTCAGTCATCCTGCAATATTCATCCCATGACACTGTGCATTGTGGTAGCACCATTTATTGTACTTTCAAAGCTACTGTTCAGTGTGATATCACAGTCCTGTACCCTCCCCAAACATATATACACCATACGCAACAGGACTGATTAAATTTAAGGGGTCTTTAAAGGACTTTGGAGCAAGTGTTGCGTTATGAAATAAGCAGAGAAACTTGCTACATATTTCTACACGTTGTAGAAACATCCAAACTATTTGGCTGAGAAAATTTGGGGAAAACAAGGCTGTTGAAGTCAGAAAGACACTTGAGGCTCTCTGGACAGATGCATCCACACAGGCTTCCATAAGCCAGGCACAGTCTTTAGGAAGAATTTGACTGAACGCCCAAGAATGCCAGCAGGAAGAAGGAAGTGATGAGTTTTCACTTGAAATAACACCAGATTAAATTTCACTTTGTCTCTGAATAATTTCATCCTTTTCCAGTAAATCCTTTAGTGATTCTTCCTCTGGCTGTTTACATCCTGCAGAGCTTCAGCGGGAAGTTCTCTGTGATGAGATGATCATCATGCAGAAGGACAACAATGTTCACTTCAAACTCTGAGGGGAAGGGGGAAAAATACAGAGTTCCATTAATTAATCCACTAAACTGAGCTGAAGCGGTAGGTTCAGGGCAGGCAGTTCCTGCTCTCAGGACTCTCCCAAGCTGTTCCAGTACTCCAGATGTTTCTGTGGCCAAGTAATTCAGGAGGGGGAGGATGAGCAAGGTACTCCAGACACAACCTAATCACAGGCACCTGAGTCGTTGGGCCATTCCCAGAGAACCTCAGCTTGTTACAGTTTTTGGGATGGCTCTGGATTCATTTTCATGCTGCTGAAGAACTGTGCCTGTTAAGCAGTATGTCAGAGTTCGGGCACCTAAGATTAAAATGGACCTTGGTGTGAGGCACCTTACCCAGACCCATGTGCGTTATTTAGAGGCGTGTAAATAGAACAGTCAGGAACAGACTGAAAAATCCTAAGTTTTAGATGTTTGTTAATGGAAATGCTGGATTTTGGATACAGTAAGCAGAGAGGGACCTGTGCAGATTGAGAAAGCAAACTCAGATACAGTCTGCTTATTTTTATTTTTATTTTTTTTACTTCTGAGTCTGTGCAGCAGGAGAATAGGAAACAAAGTGGTGATGGCAAGAGGGATTCCCACTGGTGAGGAAGAGAAGGAAGCAATCATCTTACTATTCAGTCTTGGGCTACTATTCAGGTGAATGATGAATGTTTTTTCTGACCACCGACCATGCAATTCTGTTAGTCAGAACTAGCGTAATAGTTTCCTAACTGTTTTTGGTTGGAAGCGTTTGGTCTCTTCATTTCTTAATCTGTATGAAACACAGCCCACTACAGTCCTGTTCATGGAACCTCTACAGGGAAACAGATGTCCTTGGTATTTCTTGCACTGTGATTCATCCCATTACCTGCCAGAAGCTGAAGTGAGACTAGCAGCTTATTTCTAAAGGACGATGCCAACACAGCATATGATCCTATCCACTTACCAACTTTGAAGTTTGTTGTTTCCAGTGTAGGGCAGGTGAACAACCTGGGAAACACCATGTATATGGGAATTGGTAGGCCTCGGCAGACGTCCCCATCAGCAATCTGAATGTTCTGTATCTCTGTGGCATCTCTGGCATAACCTTCCGCACACCCTGGTGAAAGCGGGGAATTTAAGAGGGAGAGAAAGGCAAAGTGGTGGCCAAACTCCTAACTTGAGGATTTACTGGGGGCAGGGAATAGAATGGGGCATGACCTTTTGCCCTTTGACCTGTGAGTTTTCACATTACTGCTCCAAAATCAAGAGTCACAGACATTTAATTTAATGTTTGGACTGTTCCACCTGAGATGCAAAAGGATTTTTGCCAGGCTTTTTAGCTGTACGGCTTTTGACAGCCTTGCGTATTTAAGGTGAAAATGTGACGCGGTAATTACTGCAGCCTGTGCATGCTCCATCTGCAGAGAAACTTACCGCAGGTTTCCACACGCACTAACTGCAGCTCAATACTTTTGACTGCAGCTTCGGCATTCTCCACCACCAGCTCCCCTGTTAGCGGTTGCGTGATGATGCAGTTTGTAGAGCTGAGATGACCTCTGATGAGAAATTTTGGAAGTAAGGCTCTCTAGGAAGACAGAGGGAGAACAAACACAACTGTAATAGCAGACTAGGTGTTAAATAAATAAATAAATAAATAAAAAACCTACCTTACAGACAGAACTCATCAAAATACGTAGGAAAGCCCAAATTGCAAAATTAAGAACTCCACAGTTCAGAAATGCCTCAAGTAACTCAATTAATTTAACTCTTCAAATACACATCCTTATGCAGATGCATTACCACGTCTCCTACTACCTCCCTCCTGACACACACCCCCTCCAATTTCATTCCATCCATTTTTCCTGGGATGAACTGACAAAACCTGGCCATTACAAGTTGAACGCAATGGTTACGTCAAGTCAGTTGACCGTGCTCTAAAGACCCGCATTATCTTCCTGTTCTGTTCTGGGTTACAGCACAGTCTATGGGCTCAGAAGTTTTCCCTGCGTTGTAAGTTTCTCTCGTGGCCCCTACGGAGAGGGAAGAGAGCAGTTCATTTAACACGAGATGTACCACAGTGCTGTGTACCAAGACACCAGCTGAGAGGCTGGACAATCAGCAGACAGCGTAACCGCAATGCACGATCGCCCCACGTTTAACACGCTCTCAACAGCGAGCACGTTTCCTTCATTTTATGCCACCAGCAGAAAGAATGGCTGACTGGGGCTGACAGTCTGTAAGTCAGTTTCCATAAAACAACGAAGTGGGTTTTTGCTCCCCCTGCACTCCCCCGCTGTAGGCCAGCAGACGTCACAGATACTCTCTGCCAGCAGAGAAACTCAAATGCCAGAAGCTCCAGATACGTTCAAGTCCTGGCAGGAAGCGCACTGCAATAGTCATGTAACTCCACCCGTACCTTCAGCTCCAATCTTCAGCATCCAGTTTTCTCCAGTCTCTTTGAGCATCCTGCTCTAACCTTCCTTCCCCCCCTTTTTTTTTTTTTCTTTGCAAGCATCTCCTTAGCTTTTTGTTACTGACAGCTCTGGTGGTTGCCCCTGCTTTCCAGCTATCTGTTCACACTTGCTGGTGCTGGTGGATTTCCTTACCCATGTAACAGCTTCTCCCTTCTTCCAAACCACCTCTTGGTGAAAACCTTTTTGCTCCTGATCTGTTTTGTTTCTTACTCCTGGCTGCCAGTAGCAATGGCTGAGGAGTTCTCAGCAGCCATTGGTTGGACTGGTTCGCTCATACCCAACACCTAAGCAGAATTTAGCTGTTCTACTCAAAACAAACCTTTGGGGAAAATACAGAGAGGAATTTTCAAGTGTTTAGTAAATATGTCCACATCTGGATATTTTTTCCTAATGAAAATAACAGAAATTACATCCCAGACATAACCTCTCTGTACCAAATCCTGTAATGTGTTAGTAAAATGCCCTTTGCCTGTACAGTCCCTAGCAGGTTCTTCTCATCACTAGTATTAATAAAGTAGACTTACTTCCCTGCCTCACAGGGACATCATATCACTGTCCTCTGATGTCAGGAACCTCAGAGAAGCAGATAAAATGAACTTGCAGAACAAGAACTCAAGGCCTTTTTCTACAATCCCAATCTACAAGGTTGTGTTTAAAGGTCTATTTCCTCTAAAGCCTTCCTACTTTTCTCGGTACTCTTCATACCTTACCCTAGCTAGCTGTACAGCTACTTCTCAGAGGTAGTCACTAAAAAGCTACAGGCACAAAGTGAAATACAGGAAGTTACATTTAAGCATGAACAGAAGAATTAACTGTGAGGGTGGTCAAACACTGGAACAGGTTGCCCAGAGTGGTTGCAAGTCTCCATCCTTTGAGGTATTGAACACCTGACCGACACGACCTGGAGCAACCTGCTCTACAGTGCTCTGAGCACAGGGGCTGAAGTGACTCCAGAAGCCCCTTCCAGCTGCAGTCATTCTGTGAATACGCAGATGCCCCATCCCTGGCTGTGTTCAAGGCCAGGCTGGATGGGTTCCTGGGCAGTTTGATCCAGTGAGCTGGTGGCTGGCAGCCCTGTCCACGGCAGGGGGGTTGGAACTAGGTGATCTCTGAGGTCCCTTCCAACCCAAGCCATTCTATGGTTCTATGGCATGAAACAAGCCAACAGCTGACCAAGAGTCTGCCTGGAGAAGCAGATGGAAAAATAGGTCTAAATTAGAAGGTCTAGAATTAAGCGCAATGGCAGGCAAACTGGGGATGCAGAAGGGAGCGCTATAGCAGAAAGTACTCTTGTTAACAGAGCACAAGAACATCTGGAAAAACAGCACAGGCTTCAGTGGAGAAACAGAAGACCATCTTCAGAAAGCTGACTAAGGCAGCCACCACTGTTCACGCTGCTTCCCAAAGCCACACAGTGCTGTAAAAGAAGGCACAACCAAGAAATCATAGAATCAAAATATACCTTTCTTAAAGGATCTTGCTGCACGTGGTGCAGAATGATTCCCTCCCTTGCTTCACTGCCATCTTTCACTCAGATGAAAAACAATGCTTAGCCATTACTGAACAAAGTTCCACCTTACGTTAGCCACCACTACAGAAGAGGACAGGCAGAATCACCTTACTGCTGACAGAAGTAAAACAGGAGGTGGGGGAGAAGAAAAGGAAAGAAAAAAGCTCATTACGTGCAGCACTGCATTGATTCATTCTTCTCTTGTTCTCAGTCAGAACCACAAAGCATTACAATAGAAATAAACAAACAGAAACCAAACTTACCTCTTTCACATTCTGCAACGTTTCAGGAGTAATTGTGAAGTCCACTGGGCTTGGCGTCAGTTTCCCTTTCTGTGACTGCAGGGTAGTGAAACAGCGAAACCGTAAGCTGATGTACAACACACAGACACACGCTCCAGTACTAGAACAACAAAGTCAACATCTGGCTGTGTTAATTTTCAGGACTGTCTTCATGCTGAAAGCGAGTATCTGTGTAACAAAGGGTAACAAAAGACCCGAGACTTCCTGCATTTGTTATCAAATAATATCGTGATGCTGTCTGAACAAATCGCAACGTGTCACAGATCCGAACTGTAGAAGCAGAACTGTCAGACTGTGGGTACTTTGCACTTGCCATTGCAATAAACCCCAACACCATCTCCATTCTTGTTTTTGGCATAAGCTCCCCCTACACTGAAAAACAAACAAACAGCAAGTTGTTGACTATTCCAAACCACCTGGAAAAGAAAGCAGCACCAGTCTTCTGAAATGTGGAATGCTATAGAAAAAAGTTAAATGTCACACCTCTGTATTTACAAATAACTACATTCTGTATGCCAGGTCTAATGTTTCCTTCCATTATCAATACTTAGCAGATCTGGGCAGAGAAGAGCACATTCTGAGTGAACTTGCTGCATTATCCAAATATCTTTTAAGAACTTTCCCTCCCTCGCGCTGTCTCTGAGCACTTTGAACTCCTGCTGCTGCCCTTTCAGGAACAGCTCAGGTCTCTTCAGCTACCCTCGTATCACGAGGAGATCCCTCAGCTGATGGAACCTACTCTTGTGTTGATTTAATGGGCTTAAGAGTTTCAGCTTCTTTAACTGTAAAATACCAAAACTTGGTCAGGGTAAACTTTCCATCCTGGAAAAGCCATTTCAGGGACATATTATTATAATTCTCCAGTATCTGAAGATACTGCCTCAGAATCCAAAATAGCTTCTGCTGCCCAGCTGCAAGATGGAAGATATTAGCAAAAAGATTGACTGTATTACCCCACAAATGACAAATTCTGGCAAAGAATAAGGTTAAGGGAAACGGTACATTGAGCACTGACAGTGAGAATTATATGTTCAGTAAAACCTCATTAATTCACCCTGACTGCAAGGCTCGTCATGATTTATTGACTTGTGTTCTAACAAGTGCTGTAGTGGGAACAAGAAATAAAATCAGGAAACTGCACAATATAATTTGTTCCCTATTTTGACAACTGCGGCTTACTTAGAATATAATGATGGACTCATAAAAAGTAGCGTGACATATTTTAGAACACAGTAAAATCTTGCCAACAGAAGACCTCTTTACAGCACCTAGCTAGATCTGCGGTCGTACAGGACTAGAACAACACATTCCACCATTACTCATACGACAGACAACGGTCTAACACTTTGTCCTGTTACAGACTTCAAAGGAATGATACAAACAGTGTGTTCCAGCAAGTTCTGTGTGGAACAAAGGAGGTATTTAATTAGGCCTGGACAGTCTGTACCGATATCACATGCCCTGAACACGTGTATAAGGCAATACAAACTGAAAAGAAAGAAAGAAAAGAAACAACAAAATAACCCGACACAGGACCTTCAAAATGACAAGTGGTAATAATCCATTTCTTCTGCGACAGCCAAATCTGATCCCACAGTGAGACGGAAGGACCGGCTCCACGCTGCCGACTGGAGCACGTGGATATACGTTAGCCTGTTATGTACGCCCCAACCACGGGCTTACAGAAGAAAGGTGATTAAGCTGACAGTTTCTTGTTTCCAGCTGGATGCTGTCCTCACTTGGATACTTTGACGCGGGCCTCTAAGCCACAATTAGTCCTCTGAGTAACAGAAATTAAGTACTGTCTCTCCACCAACAAGCTCCCATATGTAGGGCAGGCATTGTGGGTGTCTGGAACCTTTGGACAGGAAACGCTCAGATAATCTGAAACAATGTTTGGAAGAACACCACTAGTATTTACCTAACCCCACTATTGTTTCAGAACTGAGAAGAATGAACAAGAGAATAAATGCACTGCAAATCCTATTTATACCTTTTTCACGAAATGGAAAAAGAGGTGTGCTCCTCTAGTCAGGATCAACTGACACGTTAGGTCTTCTGGATACTTCTGTTTTATGTACATCCCTTACTTATACACACTGCATATGCTGCTAGTACTCATTGTTTTGCTTCATTTCCTAACCTTACCTCCAAACTTCGCTTAAAATGAAAAAAACAACAACACAAACCCAACAAAACACACCCACCCACCCTCCCTCCTGTCCCTTTGTACAGTGAACACAAACCGCACCTACCAGCGAGTGGACAATGAATTCACACGTCTTAGTTAGGTCTTTGGCCAGCAGAGAACGTCGCATGTCACACCGCAGGGTGTACTGGCGAGAACAGGTTGGCAAAGAAAAAGAAGAGAGCCTTACTTAAGGACTGGAGATTTCCTCCACTGTTAACCTTCGGTCCTTTTCAGAGACATATATGCACAGAATGTTGTTGTTCCTAATATTTAAGGCATCATTTACAACAGGCAACGTATACACCAGTGATGCGCTGGGAGGGGAAGGACACCAAAGGTACACGGTTCTAGATGCTCTCAGACGAAAGCTAATTTTTGTGCTTACAGGCCCATCATCTTTTCCAAATGCTTTTCTCATCTCCTGTGTTCACTAACAGCCTATGAGACTGAGGGACTACGTCACTGACACAGTGACACTCCTGTATGGCTTGAGCACCCAAACGACATGCCGTTGAGACTGATTACTGTACTGCTTCTCACCATGCTTTGGTCTAAAGAGAAGCTTAAAAGCTCTACTTCCTTCAAAAGATCTCTGACTTTCTGCTCATCCTTCAAACCGACAAAAGCAAACACACTTCAGGACGGGCACTATGACAGGAAGGCTTTATCAGAAAACATTATCCTCCGCTTCCATGGAATAAGGGATACTGCAGGTAACAAAAGTTCAGATGATTTTTACAGATACAACTGCCTTACCTGAATATTAACAAAGACACCATGATATGTCTCATACAGAACTTTGTTGCCCTTCACATGCAATGGAAATTCAAAAGGAATTTCTGTCTTGCCACTGGGAAGCTTCCCTGGTTTCACCATTTCGATAGTGCTGTTAATAATTTGAATGGGCTGCAAAAACAAACATTGAGATTTAGGTTGAACCACAGTGACAGCTCCATCATTTCAAAAAGAACCAACAGCATCACTAAACTCTAACAGACTTCCTGACTTCCCAAAAATTCAGATAGTCTTTCCTCATATGCAGTTCTCCAGTCTTACGAGGACTGCACGACTGGCACACGAGAAGGAAACAGACGAATGCCCAGTACAGTATTACTGCTGGTGGTTTATTTTTATTCAAGATTTGTTTCTTGCAAACAGCTGAAGTTGCTTCAACTTCTTGTTGACAGGAGATGCAATCCCTCATTATCTTACTGTTCCACTGCTGACACGCATTTGTTGAGTTTAAAAACTGCAAGATCTGAAACAGCGATTACTGTTCTGACATTTAATGAGATAAGAAGTTAAGCTCTCCCTGCTTAGGTTTACTCCAGCCTGTGCTTTTAACATGGGGAGGAATGACTGAACCAAGCTAACCGTTCACTTGTGCCCAAAGAAGCAGCCTAACTTGCTCCTCCACGTGGCATCACTTTCTTTTGTGCCAAGCGAGACGGTCATCTGTCCTGCCCGCACGATAACTCGATTCAAACCAATGAAGCTGATTTATCAGAGATAACGCCGAGCATTTCTCTGCTTTCTACCATTCACATACCGTGAAGGGCTGTAACTGCTAAGAGCCGTTAAGGAAAAAAATTTAAGAAAACAGAGACAAGCTCCATGCTGAAAATATTGACCTGCCGAGGTCTTACCTTGACAGAGTTATAGAAAGCTTCAAACACACCCACGCTTTTGGCACTGAGCTGCAGATTTACGGATCCTTCCATTGTTAATGAGATACCTTGGTGCTGGACTGTGTCCTTGCTTGTTATGACCACGACTCCAGAAAGAATTTCCTAACAGGAGAGAAGACAACATGAAAATGTTTGTTTCGATCAATTCCTCCTATTGCTGTTCCCCAGACGGCGTGCTAACCGATTTTCAAACTCCACAGAACTGTTCCCAAAGCGCACTCTAACCTTGCTGGAAGAGACAAGTTCTGACAGGGAAAGCAATGTGAGGAACAGATTGTTGCGCTTCTGGTTTGTTTTCTTTACAAACATTCTCCTCCTCCTTGCAGAAGTACTATTCCGAGTTCCAATTGCTTCCCAAAGCAAATGGCAAATCCTCCTAAACAACCGTTAGTAACAGTCGGTACGTCAGTCCCAGGTGGTAACAGTTAAGCTCCATTTGCAAACCCCAGGAGGAATTTTAATACAAAAAGTGGGATGGTCAGCCATGGGAAACAGAAGAGATGGCAGAGCTGTAAGAGATGCCCAAGCTGAGGATAAGGTTAAGTTCGAGAGCTGTACAGAACAGATTTAACCAACCAACCAACAACCACCACCACCCACTACACAGACGTTCTGCCACACACGCCACTTCCATGCTACACGTGCAAGTTTCAAAGTGTACCTGAATCTAAGGCATAAGCTGTGTGTACGTCGCTTCTCCCAGGAAGAATGTATTTGCACAAGAAGACACCATTTTTTTAAAGCACCAATTTAGAAGGTCTAACACTGAAAAAAGATCAACTGCAGGAGAACAACACACATTTCCTTCTACATACCCCATGGTTTATCCTTCCCCTCTCCTACCGCAGGTAATCCACTCCAATCCAGTATTCCATGCCAAACACCCGTACACGTCTGGAGCCAGCAGCAAGTGGTCTGAGAACCTGAAAGCTTCTAGGGGCTAACCCAGACAGCAGCGCTCTTTGTGCCCCCACCAGGCCTGCAGACTGGACACCAAACTCCGGAGGCTGCCCACCGCACGCTCGGCCCGTTAGAACCAGTCCGGCCCTGTGCACCCGACAGGCGTCATCTGAGTGGTGCCAGCCCCTTGTCTTTGCTGGTGGTACAGCATGACGACACAGAAAACGGGTCAGGCAGTTAAAGCAGAGCGGGACGGCAGCAGAGCATCACAACGGAGGCTGACACTCCGCAGGTCTGAAAAGAGGACCTGCAGCAGCTGGGAAATGCCGGGAACAGGAGGCACAAGCAGAAAAGGATGGTGAAGAAAAGCTGACCTAAATACTGCACTGCTTTGCAGACAGGCTTTAATTAGTACAAGCAATTAGGTTATTGCTTTGAAAAAGGAGCACTGCTGAACTCTAAGAAGCAAGGACAATTCTGAACATATGAACTGCCTTACGAAATGAGAACAGACTCCTACCACACAGCAACAGCCTATTCCAGAGCTATCACCAGCACAGCTTCACACCAGAAGGCTGTATGTATTTAGGGCAGAGGGGAGAAGAATGGCTTGAAGTTAAATATTATTTTTTCTTTTAACATCCAATATCTCCTAAGAAATAAATAAATAATAATAATAATAAAACCTTGAAATAACTTTCTAACATGCAACTTTAAAAAATCACTTCTTTGGGGGACAGTGGAGCGCCGCAAAAGAGATGCTGTAATTTTTGTCTAAACTGTTCACATGCAGCCAGGTTCTATTTCCACTTTACGTCAGGTGGAAAACGTTCCATGCCCACCACCCCCTGGTGCAGACCCTTTTCCTAACCCCCACCCTGACCCTCCCCTGACGCAGCTCCATGCCGTGCCCTCGGGTCCTGTCGCTGTCCCCAGAGAGCAGAGCTCAGCGCCTGCCCCTCTGCTCCCCTGGGAGGGAGCTGTAGGCTGCCATGAGGCCTCCCCTCAGCCTCCTCTGCTCTGGGCTGAACAAACCCAGGGGCCTCAGCCAACAAGGGTGTCCACCCGCAGGAAGGACAGAGCATTGTGCGAAGCAGCCAGAGCAGTGCATGCTTCGCTGCGAACAGACCAGGCCATAAGGAAACGCTTAACGTTTCTCTAGTTCCAATTTACATCAACTGTTCCTCTGTGAATTAAGCCTGCCATCAGCCTGGTAGAACAGAGGCCCATGGTCAGCTGGTTACCAACAAGATGCTTTAGTTTCCTTCTGGATTCCGCTTTCCACATCACAGGCCCTTATTTTTAGGACCAAGGGCACACGTTTGGCAGTTTTAGAATTCCCATTAAGTTCACATTTACTAAATATTCTTGATCTCTTTCTGCCACATCTATCACTCTGCCCCTCTGACCCCCCTGCAGATCTTAACTACAAATTCTTCCGGTTCCTTACAGGGAAACTGACCACATCCAACAGGAAAACCCCGCCATATCCAGCCACCAGGACATCAGATGTTTTAGAACCTCCATGCTCAGTTTTACTAAGCAGTTTGCTTTTTCAAAAAGCAGGGGCAAATTCTGACCAGTAAATTTTGAGATCACCTGTCACGAAGTCTTTGCTGACGTTATCTACGGCACCCTTCTTTGTATGCTGCATCTTTCAGCCTCTTCTGCCTGCAATTCTCTCAGTTATCAGCCTTGGACTAACTGCCGCGGTTATTCCAGCCATCCTGTTGGGTTTGCTAAATAAAATGCACCATTACTTGTGCCCGTCCCCTTTCATTCTTCCAGCATTCCTGAGTTTATTAAATGAGCCTCAGTGGCTCAGAATTCTCTACTCAGTTTAGGAAGGGGGGGAAATCCCCCTGAACACACACCTGCTGTTCCTATGAGCTTAAACACTGTTTTGCTGCAGTTTGGTACAACAGAGCTGTCTGTTAGGATCCATTTTATTGTCCTTTTGCTCTCCAATCCCCTATCACTTTCCACCTGCCCCCTGACAATCCTATCACTCTTTTTGCTCCAGGAAGTGGCAAAACTCGGTTTTCTACCCACAATCTAAGGTCACTTGTTTAAACCGGGTTTTCTCAAACTGAACTGTGGAAAAAATAAAGGTCTTTGCTTGCTTAGTTCCTCCAGGGTTTTGATGATCACAAATAATGAATATAGCAATTGCTTACTGCTCATCACAGCAAGTTATTTTAAAAAGCAAGTTCTTTTTAAAAGCAGGAACACAATCACTGACTTGTACGATGCACGATTATTTGATAAAAGTTATGTCTAATTTCTCCCAACTAAAAAAGAACAGTTAACATAGAAGCAAAGAGGAATTTAAAATAACAAAGTTACTGCCTACTCAACTACCTTGCACAGAAGAAAATTTTAGGAAGAGAAGGGACTTCAGCTTGGCATAGGAGAGTGTTCTGGAGTAACGACAAACGCTTGAATTCAGCTGGATTTAGAATAACCCAGGTCACCATAGCAGGGCGAGCAGTAATGTGACCCAACCCAAGGCAACAGGGAACAGCAATCTGACGACTGGGTTCTATGGCTCTTTCAGCACCACGGAGAAACCAGAGGTCTTGGCCTCACAGGGGATGCCTACAGAAAAGCGGACGTACCACTCTGACCTTACGAACAGCAAACATAAGATGTTACTGAGACGGAACGAACGGAAGAATCAGCAGCCACTGCCATCGCCACTTCTTCATCATGACCCCGAAGCACAGGCTGAGACTCTGCAGACTGATTTTCACCCACCCAACTTTGTTTGTCCAGTTTCCTGCTCTAATCCCGAATCCCCCTTCTGCAGGCAATCCACTGCTGCTTACAAGAAGAAACAGGTTGAGCTAGGCACAACTTCATCGATTCTTGCACAATGCAGGGAAACGTACAGGCTAGACTACACCACCCACTCCCAAGGCTTAACACTGAAATCATAACCAATGAGAGGAGATGATAAAGAAGGCAACTGCACGCTGTCCCATGCCTGCACCATGCAGATTGCTGGTAAAGCCAAACTGACCTTCAGCGTGTTTGTAAATGCACCAAGCAGCATGTATTAATTTAATAAGGCTGGAATATGTCAACTCCCGAAGCAAATGCTTCCTGCCTCCTTACGAGTGCAAGCAGACCGTCTTTAAAGCAGCCTGCTAAGAAAAATTGCTTTTATAATCCACACAACTACTAACATACGGCACATGAAAGGTGCTTTAACTATCCTTCTGCCCAACCGTGCAAAAAATTTCCCTACGTGGACCAACCTTATTGTACTTCAGCAAAGCTATCTTAAAAACTTCCTCGAGCTCAAAGCTGACACCCTTTTCCTCCACATCCAGCACAAGTCCATTCTGCTACTGATTAGCAAATATGCTCTGTTCTACTCTGTTTGAGGAGCTACTGGGAACAAAAACAAAAAGGGATAGCTGGCTGAGCAGACAGATTTTGTTGTTATGTATGTACTGTAAGAGTCCCTCCAACCAAATACCATCCATGTCCCTCGCCTGGCTCACCAGCCAACCCGCTCAGCACAAGAAAGGCAGCAGGAACTGAACGGCTGCGAAGGTGAGCTGCACCACGACGTTATGGCGGATTGACTGTGGTCTCAGGCAAATCAGGACTTTGAGAGCTCAGTGTTTCACCAGTGTTTTGTGCTGTTGGCTTGTAACAGGCCTAACCACCACACAATTCAGACATCATCTTCTTTCGTATCCAAAAGCAGTTTTAAATGAGTTTGGAAAATGAAATTCTAACCACAGTATCCCTATTGCCCTCAGATAAATACCTAGACATGTATCTGTCAGGGTGAACTATGATCTCTGCTGCAGGAATCCCCTCATTTCCAAGCAGCATTGATGAAAGCATATTTTGAGATGAATGTTATCACAGGCCGAAGGTACTGTTAGCATAGCTGATGTCAGTGAAGTGTGTAACAATCAGTAAATTTCTAGAGGCCACAATGCTGATTTGTAACCCTTTCCTGAGCCAAGGTAATTTCCATCAAAAATCCATGTGGTACTTCCAGTGCACAGCTCACCATGGTCTCACATCTCTCAGATCTCCAGACCTCAGACCTAGTTAATGAACGAAAATCACAAACCTTTTCATGTGGAGTTACAGTGGAACCAAACACACAACGCTGACTGACCTACTAACCATGCAGGTCAGCCTGAAGACACAGGAAATAGCCCCTTCTTGTATTAGGAAAACAAATCCCATTCATAACAAGGAAAAGCAAGCCAAGCAGAGAAACTGCAAACAAACACAAGAGTACAGTAACATGCGTGGGCAAAACGACACGAGGGCGGGACACAGCAAACAGCATTTCGGCCATCAGACCTAAAGGGAAGCACTGTTTGCAGAACGACAACCTAGCTTCCTGGGTGTCATCCTCCCGATGATTCGACAGCTGCAGAGCAGATGTTACATAGCCTTCCATTCAAGTCTGTTTAAAGCAGTTTCCCAGCATTAAAAAACATAATGTGCTGTGTACACTGGGGCAGCCAAAGCACTAACACGGGGGGAAAGATGTGGGTGTAAAAAGGGTTTCAGGTATAATCCTGAAAAGCTCTGC
This sequence comes from Alectura lathami, assembly GCA_013399715.1. Lineage (NCBI taxonomy): Eukaryota > Metazoa > Chordata > Aves > Galliformes > Megapodiidae > Alectura > Alectura lathami. The sequence goes on from VXAV01008615.1 coordinate 14,297, forward strand.
TTAAAGAATATTTTATTTGTAGAGAAAGAGATAGAAACACATCCCAAAAATACGAGCCAAGTGATTTTTCACCAACTGCTTGTGAAATTAATGAAAAGGGGAACGAATAAGCCACAATACCTTTTCAGGCAGCTGCAAAAGTTGAACTATGCAAAATTGTTTTATCGCTATCAACAACACATTAGTGAAAAAATAAATAAATTAGAAAACAACAACAAACGAGCCG
>VXAV01008615.1:15337-33250 GCA_013399715.1 Alectura lathami
CGCCAGCAGCTTGGGGCCGTGCCCACCGCGCCGGAGAAGCAGCTGCAGTGGGCAGGCCCTGCCCTAACTCCCGGGGATGAAGCACGCAGCTGAAAGGTGAAGGCATTCTTCCGCGGAGTTGTCTTCCAAGAGGGCTTCAGGCGGCCCAGGGCAGACAGTCGCGGGGCTGCTCATGGGCAGCGCTGTTGCTCTTTGGAGCATGAATGCTGGGGGTGGTGTTCCCCACCTGAGCTCAAGGACTAGCTAGCATTGTCTTTATGACTATTCTCAGTGAAAACAGATAAAACAAACGAGTCTTCGAGGTGTTAGAGAATGAATAAACATCGAAGAATTCTAGGGTCATCTTTATTTTAATTTTATTACCTTACTATAAATAATTGCCCTTTTTTAGTGATTGGCATTTAGAAGTAGTCATCTAAAGATACATTTTCTTAGCTCCAAATAGTTCAAAAAACAAATGCAGTGCTGGAGGTACCATGTCCTAGCAACAGCATGCAGAGAGATCATTCCAGGGCATGGAGGGGCTCCAGAAATGGCAGGAGGGAAGCACTCCAGTGACAAAAAGAGGGTGCAGAGCTCCGAGTCTGCGATCAGCCCTCCCAGCCATGTGAAGCCAAGGAGGTGCTTCTGCCCCCCTCACCACTTTGCATGCTTGAGTAACAAAAGGGATGCTGCAAGGAAGAAGACCCCCTTGCTACTGAAGTGCTTATGGAAAGCATAAAAAAAAAAAAAAAAAAAACCTAAATACTTGTAATTAGCAGCATCTTTTGTTCTGGGGAAGAAGGATGTCTGTCATTCCACACTGTGCAGAGAGTGATTTTTTTTTTTTTTTTTCAAGGAGAGAATGAAAGTGCTGACTGTAAGGAGAAAACAACTTTTAGCTTTAGTTACTAAGTATTCTAGGTATTAGTACCGCGCAGCATGGCTAGATACTGTTATTAGTTATGGTAAAGCAGGTAAAGAGGGAATTTTTTCTATTTATTTTTTACCCCAACAAAGGAGGCTTGGAAAGAAATATTTGCCTGGGCAGTATAGTTGTCTTGTAAGCATGTAGATCTTCTGCTATCACTTTCACAATCAAGTGTTTATCATCCTTAGGAAACTTTTTCAAAGGTACTTCAGTTACTCATTTCTAGGAACAGAAGTCTCACGTCCAGAAAAAGCTCCGGTTGGTACAAGCTGTAGCTGCCCTCCTGCCTAGCAACACATATCATCACAAACAAATCCGCCGGGAGCAGCCTGGCTCCCGATGAACGCGGTGTCCAAATACGGTCTCTGTATCAATAGGTCAGCACTCTTGGTGCAGATCTTCTTGCCAGCGTTGGGTGATACCTCCTTCGTGACCACGACCTCTGATTTAAGGTATGTTCTGTTGGGCTAGTGAGGCTGTTGGCTAACAGAAAGAGATCTGCAGATGTGGTCAGCGGTGTTTCTAAATGCCTGGGCTGAGTCAATACTAGTTAGAACATTTAGAAGTGTCTTGGCCAGTTCAGAGCCAAAGACTGTCCTCTTCTCAATTCTGACATCGATTTTCACTTACTTTCTCGTGATTGTCCCTTTCCCTTTTTAACTAGTTTTATCCCCAGCTTAGAAAAAAAAGGAGAAAGGGTTCATCATAGTCAAACCCAGCTCTTTGAGGGGAAGATTGTGAGTCACCAAGCGTTCTGTCGTGTTACTGGTTAAAGCCATAGCTATTTGTAGGAACCGATTTCTTTTGATTGACTGAAGTCATAAATTTTCTTTACTGAATATCTACCTCATAGGGAATTCTTTTGGAAGATTTCAGCAAAATCAGTTAAACAATTCAAGCTTCAGAGCAAAGCCTTGAAATTTGGCAGCAAGTCCTCTCATTGTCAGGGGTATGTTTCTTCTGTCCACTTGAAAAATCCACTCCAAATTTGGACAAATGATGAGACTGAAAATTTTAGTCTTTTTTTTAGCCAACGGGAGGTTCTTCAGCGAGCTGCAGCTTTGTTTGGTGCACACCAACCGCCTATGTGGAAGTGCAGGAGTGGTGACTTGAGGGCTCATTGCTGCCCACAGGCTCTGGGCCAGAGCCCAGCTCACCTCCCAGCGTGCCTCCCAACATGCCTCGGCGGTCAGCCAGCACCCGTGGTGCCTGGGACAGAGCGTGTGGCTTGTTCCTTCTGAGGGCAGGCCCCGCCACGTGGCAATGACAACTGGTGTTGCTCAGAGTCACCTGAAGTGGTAGTGGTCTGTGACGGGGACAGAGATATTCTTGTCCAACAGATGAGTTTGGAAACCACTGCTGTTCCATATAGCAGAGTCTGGGAGGCTTTTTTGTTACTTTCTTCAGCTTCTAGGAATTCGTAGATGCTAGCACGACTCCAGAGTGAGAGAGTTGTGTGTTGGGTAATTATAACGTTAAGGGTACTGCGCAGTCTTCAGGTGCTCTCTCTGTATATGCATTTTAATGACAAAATCATGCTAAATATTTCTGTTCCTTAAAGTAGTTCTTTCATTACTCCTTCCCACTCTCTTTTTTTAACCGTGGTTTTATTTAGGAGATAGGAATTGATTTAGGAACATAGTAGCTACTGTCATGAAACAGCTCTTCATTACCAAATTTATATAATTGTTACTGTTGTTGGTTCATGCAGTGCTGCATTCAGCTACAAAACCAAGATTAAAGAGATATATTCAGTTTATTCCCGTATTTATCACAAAGAGATAGTCTAAGAAGGTACATATTTTGCTTCAATTCATCTTGGATGTAATTCAGCTTGTGGAGTTAGCCAAACCCAAACTAGAATATGAACTTCAATCCTTGTCTTTAAGTTTTGCTGACCCTGAACCAGAACTGAACTAGAAGAACCCTTGTAAAAGGTGAATCTAAACGTCAGTAGAATGGTACATGCATTTGTTTTAACTGACCTCCTTAGGGATATTATTTTAAGAAATATATTTAAATTGTTTAGAATAATCAGACTTACGTATTTGCCTCTACACGAAGCTGAAATGTATGCATTCATATGTATCGTGTTACAGCATTTGTAACTTGGCATTAAAAAAATCTAGCTGCCTTTGCCTAGAGAACAGCAGTATACTTAAGGAATTTAGTGGGAGAAGTTGTACAAGCAATATGAGGTCATACTGGAAAGTTCACTACTTGTCATCAGAAGAATATAGAATGCATACTGTTGAGGGAGATCAGAGCGATGATGGTGTCCAGTAAACCAGTAATCACAAATGTTCATTTGTTGGACAATTTTTACAACGAGACATGGTTTATGGATGCATATACTTGATAAACTGAAAAGAACCTTAGACCTCAGGAGTGGGAAAGCCGTTCTTTACTCCCAAGTCACACAAAAGAGCTAGCCAAGTAAACAACTGTAATCGATCCACTAAACAACGGGAGGCATATTTAAATTCATTAGCTTTTGTGCAGAAATCATACCGAATCCCTTTGTTGCGTCACATGAGTGTTTGGTAGGGTTTCTGAATGCCTCAGAACTGAGGAAGTTAATCAAAAAGAAATAAAAATCTGTATACTGCGTATAGGGGCTGCATACACATTAAATCCCAGCCATGTTTTCTGAAACATTTCCCATTCCCATTTCCCATGGGAAATTTCTTTTTCATTACAAATTATCCTTTCGAGTTTATCAGGCTTAGAAGAACTGTGCATGCATATAAACAAGAAAGGACTACAGCAGGCCAGTCAATGAAACTAAGCTGAAGAAAAGTGCACATAGAAGGTTCTAAAGAAAGCCAGACAATATGTAAAGTTAAAATTAATAGAGGTGGGAGAAAAGTGAATGCTCAAGGACTTGAAAAGAAGAGACTTAAATAAAGTAGAAGGAGGTATGCGTACACTCCTTGTCCTTATCGGTTAGAGGACCATACTCAGCCGCTAGGACGCAAAAAGGACGAGGTTCTGTGCTGTTGAAACTTTCAGAGTTGCTTTGTGGGCATGATGAGGACTCCTCTAAGCAGGGTAAAAACACTGCGAACTGGTCGGTCACAGGAAGCGGAGGGGTGCCTATCGTGTCAGGTGACGCAGCAGAGCTGGAAGCGGAGGTGTTGAAAAAACAGGAAATGGTGATAGGAAGGCAAAAAACTAAATGCAGTTAATCCCATAAACTGGATGATATTTGTCTGTGAATCCTGAAGGCTTTTAAGAATCAAGCAACTAATTTTCCATCAAAAACACACAATTTTTAACAGAATTGCCTCAGAGTAAATGTGATTAGATAGTTTAAAAAGGGCTGGAACTGAAAATTACGCTGAGCTTTACTCCTCTCTCAGAAGAGTTCGGAAATATGGAAAATGACATTATGAAACGTGGGGAGTGACAACCAGCAGTGTAGAAAACAAAGCGAGTTTTTGTAACTGATTTAGTCATCCAAATTTTCTTCTGAAAGAGTCTAGTAGGCAGAGAAAATAGTGGCAGGTAAGGCCTTATCCTGAATAAGAAGTACGTTAGAATCAGAAAGAAAACTGTAGAAATAAGTGGTAATTTTTCAGAGTGCAAAGTGTTAATAATGGGTGTTGTGGGATTCTGTGTGATGATGTAACAATTTTTTTAACTCATGATGTGTTTTCTGACCAGTCTCATGTAGATGGCAAGATCTTGGATTGGTCAACCCACTAGTTTGATACAACGTGGTGGTTTTGTTACTTCTTTGTTTGTTAAGCCCAGTAATTTGGTCAGGGCAGCTGATTAGAGCAGCAGAAATTACCTTTTCTTTTTCAAAGAAACAAGTACATGTTCTTGCTAATAATACAGTATAAGCCTCACACTTTATATCAGCTTTGCGATCAACAACCTTTGCATGGCTAAGTTCTGTAGCGACCTCAGAGGAGGCTTGTATGTAACAGTACTTTTTCATTTTCTTAAAATATTGATTTGACTCTGGAAAAAGAAACAAAATCGATACCAGTCACTGATACCAGTACCCTCAGCTGTTTACATTTTACTGTGATATAAATAGTTTTTAAACTCCAAGTCTAAAATTAAATTTATGGATTAGTTTTTAACCACTGATGTTTCTTTCTGCTAGTGGCAGGCAGTATGTAAATAGGCATGCAATTTAAGGTATGTTAGCAACTGGATATTTACAACCATACTCTTCTGATTGGTGGGCTGTGGAACGAGCTGTGGTATTAAATAGGTCTTTTTTAGTTTTCTTGTTGTAATTTAAAACCGCACAACTTGGTCCCTAAAATAGCTTCTTCCTTTTGCATATTATACATAAGGTGGCAATGAGATATTGTTGTAAAATGTTGAGTGACACCATGCATTTTTAATGACACGCATTTCTTAGTGTTTGGATGGCAGTACTTTAAACGGGGGTAAAGGACAGCATGGAAATTATTCTGAACTTCCACATAGACACAGATACACGTGTCCAAAGTAGTTGTCCACTCTTTCTCAAAGTCAGTAAGGCAAGTATAAGATTTTTCTTAAAAACTATGCTAGTGTCCAGTTTTTTTATCTCTTTGAACATTGTGGAGGCAGATCTTCAGCTGCTGTTTGGCTAGGACTTGGCACGACCAAAAATGTCAGAGGAGAAAGAATCCTTTAATGGTCAAGAAGAGAATTTCTGTTGATAGAAAAATGCAAAGTAACTCTTCTGCAAGGTAAATTCTGGCCTTCAGGCCTATTCTGTGGTATTCAAGAGAAACCTAGTTTTCATCCTCATGCTAATAATGTGCTACTGAAGTTTCTCAGAACATGAAGACATAAAAGAAGCCAGTACAGCTAAACAACACAGTAAGGGAGGTTATTAGAAGCACATCTTTGGAAACTGTTTCAGAAGACAGAGGACCTCACAGATTCTGCTACATCAACAGCATGAAGGAGATAAAAAATGAGTGTAAGGAATGACTTGCAAGGCCATGGGAAAAACAAACCAGCAAAACCAACCAAAACACAAAAACCCCAAGCCCTTTCCCATTCAGTGTCAGGACTTGCACAGAGTTGGTAGGGCCTGTAGACCATCAAGGTGTGAAAGGAACACTTAGAGAAAGCAAAGCCACAGGAGAAAAGATTACATTCATGGTTTTGCATCTGTATTCACAGAGCAAGATCTTAGATCAACCCATGCCAGCACGTTCCATTATGGTGAATTCAGGAGATTTATCTCAAATTTAAATGTGGGGCAGAAAAGGTTAGGGAACGAACAAAATAAGCAAGACATTATGGGGACCAGATAGCCTCCATCCGGGAGCTCTGAGGGACCTCAGACGTCAGAGAGCTGAAGTGCTAATGGCAGCGGATGGCCCCAGTTTTGAAACCCCTTTCTCTACTGACTAGGTGGGGAATGTGCCAACCATTTTCAAAAATTATTCCGATGAAATCCCAGGCAACTCTACAGATGTAAGCCTGTTGTGTTGCCCAGTCGGGCACATAAGTAGTATCTGTCCTACTTTACAGAATCAATGGACACACGCATAAATATGGCATACTGAGGAAGACACAACACAGCTTTTGTTACATAATGTTGTGTGTCGTAGATCTATAATTCTTTGGTGGAGTTAACGTGTGGACAAGGGAGAGCTCATGTTTAAGGGCTATAGGATTTCCAGTGGCAATGGCAATGAGATGCCTCGACAAAGCTTCATTAAAAAAAATTAAAAAAAAAATCCTTTATGTAATAAAAAGTAAAAGGAATGTATCAAAAAATGGCTAAAAGACAGGAAACAGAAGTAAAACAGCAATAAAGGTCGGTTTTTGTAGAAGAAGGAGATCACAAGAGGAATCTGCAGGGACCTGTGCTGTGACTTGTGCTGCTTAATGTATTCATAAATGATCTGGAAAAAGAGGGTGCGCAGTGAGATATCACAGACTGCTAATGATATTAAGCTATTCAGGTAAAGGAAAGTTAGAGGACAAATTGTGATGAAGCGAAAGAGGCTGACTGTGAAGAACTGAAGAAAGATCTTACAGGACTGAGTGGCTGCATAATAAAACAGCAGATAAAATGTGATGTAGTTAAGTGTAAAGCAGTGCACATGGGAGACAAAATTATACATACAGTGATGGGCTATAAGCTGGCTTTCCACTTACAAATGAGATCTTTGGGTTCTGATGAATATTTCTCCGAAAACATCAACTCAATGTTCCCCTGTACGCAGAAAAGCAAATCAAATACTTGAAATTATTAAGAGTGGAACAGAGTACATCGTATTACATCCGCCTCTGCATCAATCCATAGTTCATATTGAGTAATATGTACAGTCCTTTTCCTTACATCTCAAAAAGGGCATAATAGAACTGGAATTGATTCAGAAAATGTTTGACAAGGACAACTGAAGAAACATAATGGTTCTGTATGAGGTGTACCTACAGGCTGTTCAGTCTGAAAGACAGAAAACTAAGAGGAGACATGACGGAAGTTTATAAAATCACCAGTGGCTGCAAAAAGATGAATATGGAAACACCATTGCTATGTCTTTCCAACACAACACAAAGGGTACAGTACAAGTACAAAGGATATTAATGAAGCTGGTAGGAAGCATGCTCAAAATGGAAAGCAGAGTTCTTCACAGGGTATTAAGCTGTGGAAATCTTTGCTGTAAAATACTACAAGATGCTGCAAGATGCTAAAGGTGTAGGAGTGAAAACCCAACCAGACTATTTTACAGAAGAAAAGTCCATTCAACGTAAGGGCTGTTAAAGACAAAAACATTGCTCACCGTGTGTACCTTGTTCTTAAGCTGGGCATCCTCTGTTTGCTGCTGCTGCAAAGCAGATAGTAACCTAGATGAGATTTTAGTTCCCACTATAGCAGTTCTTCATGGAAATAGGATAGAAAAGATTCAGAGGCCATAAGATTTACCATTATGAACTGATTCGGAGTCATGAAAGGTTAGGAGAAACACTGATGCCTTCAGGAAGAACAAATCTTAATCCATATAGCAGAAAAATTGTGTCACAAGCAGTTAAGCATTGAAGTAGGTCACTCGTGTAAATAGCTAACACTGGCCCTCTGCAGGGAACGAACTCGGGTATCTACGGGTCCTGCTGGGACAGGACAGCTGTTGGCTCCAAAGGTGTATCATTGCGCAGAGGGAGAGGCTTAACTTTGAAGGCAAGAATAAAAAGAAAGAGCACAGGGTGGAAGAAAGGCTGTCTCCCTGTAGGACAACAGGCCACCTCAAAATCCTTCTCCAAAGAGAAATGGAAAATCTCCACAAGTTGTTCAAACATACTGTTTTTCAGATGGGCACCGCCATTGTGAGAAACAGAAAAGACAAGAGCGCAACTGTGGGAGGCAAAAATGCGAGAGGGAGCATGATTGATGGATGAGAGAAAGGAAATGCAACTTCCTCCCTTTGTATTTGCACACTCAGAACTTCTTTCAGATGTACGGTAGAACATGGCGTAATACTATGATGCAGCCTAAATTTAAACCTTTTTGTTCAGTTGCATGAAGGTAACTTGAAAGCTAACTGTATAGAAAATGCTCATCTTACCTCTGCTGCCTGCACATTCACCAGATTCTAATGCTTGCTGCATCACCCAAGGTTATAGTTGAATGCCCTTTCTTATCTCCCTTTTTCATCACTTAAAAATCCTTTCACAGTAGAGCTTTGTGTACTCTGTTTCAACTCAGGGCTTGTTGAGAAGCTTAAGGAAAAACAGTTATTTTTTACTTACATAACATGTAGGAAAACATATTTTCCATTAGTCTCCTACTGAAATGTCACACAAACATAATGCAAAAGAAGAAACTTGGCTAGTGGGGCCATTAAGGAAAGGAAAACATCTAAATGTGAAAAAAATCAAATAATCACTTTGATGGTGCAAACATTTGAAACTGAAATATCTGTACTGATACAGTAGAAACCACTATTAATTCCAGGTGATATATAGCTGAAATTGTTTGTAGCGCTATATGAATATTGAGCTGCTGTGATACTTACTACTTTCATCGCAAAGTTACCTCACACAACTTAGTAATGGCCTTAAAGGACCTTTTCATTTTAATTATTCTAACTGCAATTGACTTTTCTGCTGCAAGCGTCGTGCCGTTTTGGCGACAGTAAGTCCAGACTCCTCCTGTCCAAGAGGGGACTGGAAAGGTGGCAGTGTCTAGAAGATTAGGCTGCTGAACTGTGATCTGTGTACCACACACACATAAAACCTGTATCATACAGCAGATCTTGACACTTGAATAGGAATATGATTCATTTATGAATAGCTTAATTTTATTTGAAATAATGTGTTTATTCTTACTATTAGCCACAAAATGAAGCATGTAAAAGAAGGCATGTTTTGTGCATCATATCAGAAGTACAGTTTGCTTCTGTTGGCTCTGAAGGAGCGGTGACTTCACACCTTTTCTCTCCAAACTAACCATGGTTAAGTTACTGCCAGAATTTTGTGATACGACGGGAAGCTGTTGCTGAAAGCCCTGTTTTCTGCAGTTTATGATACTCTGCTGGGAAAAAGAAGAAACTTCCCCTAATTTAGAAGAAGCTTTTNTTTCTGTAGAACACATACAGTGACACTTGTGTGTTGGGTGTAACAAACTTGTATATTGTCTCTTTGGCTAAGAAGTAGATGACGCTTAGAGCCATCTGGGATTTGGGTAAAAATTAATGACACAGAGCTGGGATGTTTACCATAATTTATTGTACACTGATCTCACTGCTCTGAAAAGGAACATGAAAAAGACAATAAAAAGTTTCTTCTTGTGAAAATCTGGGATAGAAATATTTTTGCTGCTGTTTTCAGCCTTTTAAACTGGCATTTTGTCTGCAGTTGCTTAGAAATTTCCCAGACTGAAATATTAGCCTTCCCAAACTATCCCCAACCTCTCCCTATTCCTTCACTCTCAAAAACACCACCACCAACACACACACAAAAAAAACCCACCAAAACAACAATAACCTACCAATAAAAAACAAAACAAAAGAAAACAAAACAAAAAAGCAACACCCAGGATGGAAATCTTCTTCCAAGCAGTTAAAGCTTGGCAAACCTATAAACAATGGAAAACAAACAAACAAGGATGAGATGGATGTTTGCCTCAGCCTGAATGTTCTGGAGAAAAAGAAAAAGAAAGCCAGAAAGGTTTCAGCCATTTCTCAGAATGAAGCTGGGAGGAAATACGTATGTTATTTTACATTTCTGTAAAACCTTCTAGCTTCAGTCTTCTAACTGAAAATGTAGCTCTCTGAATCCAGCTCTTAACAATCAGCATAGGTGCTGCCCTGATGCGTGAGAGAGATTTCTCCGATGCCTTCGCATTACAGATGTTCAAGGCTCTGAACACCAGGCATGCAAGTGCAGCATGTCCAAGACATCTGATGTAATCCACATGGGCAGGCTACTGCTCTGTGTCTCACATACAGAGTCTGGTCGCGGTGATTACACGACGCACACAAGTTGATTACATTCAGCATCAGGCTTATTGAACCTGTTTGAAGCTGGGAGTTGGTTCTCGCCCCAGGGTTTAAGAAATCTCAACCCTTCCTATTATCCTCCCCAGGCAAAATTATGAATGTCTGAAGAGACACAGTCGTCTGTGCACCGTAGGAACTTTACACTGGTGAATTCCCCAGAGTTCCTTCTTCTCCAATTAATAAAGCAGCAGGCTAATTGGAGTTGCTTGTTCCAGCATTTCGTGGCATCTAAATTCTGGGCACCTGCAGGGAGAACATCTCTTTTTCTCTTCAGCATTTCTGCTGCTGAGGTCTGGGGGAGAAAAATCCCAAACTGAATAGGAAAGGACAAGGAGCAGGGTTACTGTGGGCAAGGGGATAGGTACAAATGGGGGAAGAAATGTCTCTGAGGTGTAGGCCACATGGTACAGACAGGAATTTCAACTTCAGCAGAAGAAGTAACAGTAAGATTAGACTTGGGCCTCCGGCTGCGTTTGATAAATACGGCTCTTGGTGTGCTTTCCAGGTTAGTTCTATCAGCCCTTGCTTTTACATCTTAGATACAGCCTACGGTATTTTGTAGTATTAGGACTCTGCCTAATTTAATAACAAGTGCATAACTCTCAGCTCTGAGTCAGACCCAGAAATACACTGTCCAAAATGACTAAGTGGGCTGGTGTAAAATGTCAGATTAACAATGGTAAGGGCCACCAGCCTCAGTGGCTTCCCTCTTGCGGGCTCCTACACAGACACCAAGGCCTAAGGTGCCTTCCCTTCAGGCAGAGATGATCAGGGGAAGGGAGGCACTGCCCTTTTTAGCGAGCCAAGGTCGCTGTGTTGTTGTGCTGATAGCACGCTGGGCCTCTTCCTGTAGCAGAGCTCAAATATGACATCTTATTTCATCTGCTTGAGCATTTCACCAGGTTAGCCAGCTTCTCAGGGTATGTTCTGTTCAGTGGCCACTGACATTAACGTAGCAGTGCAGGGCAGCATTTGAACAGTCGAGAACCAGGAAGGGAGGGTTAGTAATTGTAAGAGAGAAGACCTAAGAAATGTGGTGTTCTGTACTCCATTTCATGTGGGAAAGAAAATGGTATGCTCTATCCATTCCAGATACAAAATACTTGTTTAAATCCCAGCACTCTTTTTGTATGTTTCTCCTAATCGGAACTTGTAATTAGTATTTTGTTGAATTTCTTCAGAAAATGTATTAATTCAGTCTTCTAGATGTCAAACATGCGATTTACAATCAATACTCATACACCTAGAATAAAGCTAAAAAACCAGTTATATAAATTCTTTTATATACTTACATTACTGCAGACTTATTTTGGCTACATAGAAGATGGCGTTGTGTTAAAAAAAATACAGCTTAAAAATGAAAATAGTTGTGAGATTCTCTGTAGTGAGATTTCGATATGAATGTTCGCAAGTTAGTTTTTAGGCACTTTGAATTTTCAATGTGTTTTTCATGTATTTTTCTTATAATTTTTTTACATTTGAATTCTTCAAAATTATGTTTAGCCTGAGACTTGGCTACAGTACTCCAATCTCACATACCTGAGGCAATGTCTTAAAAAAGAAAACCCTCTGTCAATATATGCAAAATTTGGTTGAGGCTTACTGTGAAAGGCATGCTATGACATGTAGGTTGGAAGGGTAAAAAAAAATGGACTTGAGGTAGTTTTTCAGCTATTGTTTTTCATAACTGAATTTTACATACCAAGAGATAAACTTTATGTGCTGTGAGCATAACTGTTATGTGCTAAGCTTGTAAACTTGATGATGTGTGCACTCATAAGCATGACAGTCTGCACATTCATAAACTGGATGGGTCCTGCACATAAAGATATGAGCTATCTGGATTTATGTAAATTTTATTCTCCAGAAGGGAAAGAATTTATGGGCAATGCACTTAGCAGAACAGAGAAGTATTTTTGTGGTGCAGCCACTGGCATAGTAAGTTTCATATGCAGCTGCTGATGAATGAAATCTTTTGTGGGTACCCTCATGTCTCTACATGCTTGCCACCTTTACGCAGTCCATGTTAGTATTTAAAGATGACGTGTTTTATTATTATTATTATTATTATTATTTGTGTGTGTAAGAGTTTAAAATACTATTTATGAAACTGCCAATGCAAATGTGCAAAACCCAGCAACAAATGGAGCAGTAGTACAAGTCCTCATTCTCCTCTGCTTACAATCAGGTATCACAGCAGTCATGGCAACAACACACCTCATCTTCAACACTTGCCACTATTCCATCATCCCCAGTATAAAATACTTTTTCTCATGCATCATATAACTGCATCCAACTTCCACAATTAGTACTGGCGATGGAGAATGGAGTATCTCAGCAGATAAAGGTTATTACATACACGTAACAGGAGTAATGTGCTGCCAGTGGAGGTGGATAAAATCAAAATGCTACGTGCCAAAACGCAGCTTTAGACACATACTTGAATTAGATCTGACTTTGTACAGAAATGCACTCCAAACAAACTGATGCTGAGAACACCTGACCGTGTTTAGGCAATCAGCAGCCATGACTTTGTCAGTGTGTAAACATCTCCCAAACAAACCCACGTGACTGCAGGAGTTTCAGATAGCTGTGGAATACTGCTCTGCTAGTCATGCACCTCGTGTTGTCATAGACTTACTCAATGTGTAAAGCCCAGTTTAGTGAAAAAACATGTGACAATAAACAGTCCTGCAGAGGTAAAACCACTAACAAGGAACAGCCCAGCTATCTGTTCTGTAATGCTTATGGGCCAATTCTTAGGCAGAACATGTTGTTAAAACGCGAGCATCTGCCCCATCCCAGATTTTCTCGTACTGATTTGCAGGTGATTCAAGCAATTTTTTGCTAAAGTCTGTTCACAGACATATTTGTACTAAACAAATGAACAATCAGCCCTCCTCACTTCAGCTGATGAAGAAAAAGCATGCATTGCCCCCAGGTTTGTTTCTGAGGGCCTGGACTCTTTGCAAGGTTTTGTCATTTCCTGAGACCTGAATGCCATCATTTGTCCAACTTTTTTTTCTTCTCATCCTGGCAGTTCAGCTGGCGGGTAGTCCAACATCAGAATCCCAGCACGAGGGAGTTTAGGGTGAAAGCCACTAGTACTGACGCAAGAAGACATACAGCCACAGAGCCTTTTTAAAAACAATAGGGACAGAGAACTGTGGAGAACAGAGTCACATCAGCCTAACTCACTGCAAACCATCTGGTGAACTTCTGGGCTCATCCCTCCTCTTACACCTCCAAAGGGAACTGGGACCTGGCCTGGCCACACAGAGAGCAGGCTGGCTGACATGCTAGCACCAAATTGTTTGTATGATGTTATTCTTCCCATGCCAGTTTCGGATTTGTGGCCTCATGCGTGTCCCCCCCACAGATGCCTGTGGCATTCTGTCCTCTCTAGACTGTCACAGCCAGCCTGGGGAACCTTCAGAAGAAATGCTTAGGGGATATCCTCACACTGGCAGAAAAACCCTGCCTGGCAGCCTGCATGATACTTTAGTAGCTCCGTTCTGGCAGGACTGTCCCCATGGGACTTGACACCACAGGCCTGGTTGGCCGTACCACTGGCACACAGCAGCGATCATGAGGCGGGCCGGGCCATTCGCAGCCTAAGGTCAGCACCGACCTTGCCTGCCTCGCCAGTTCCCTGGAACAGCGCACTCAGGTGAAACTGCAGGCCCCTAAAAAGCATGACCTACAAAAAAGGAGCGCTGGCCCGCACAGCAATTAGCCTACATTAGCAGTGCTGCAGAATACACTCCGGGGCCAAAACGGTGTGGATAGCCAGGGAGCTGAGTCTGAAACGTATGTGATAGGAAAATAATGTATGCACAGCTGATTTGTTTTACATGCATAATAGAAAGAACAAATCATTCTGATTTCGAAAGGCTGAGTCAACTGCCTCCTCGTTAGCCACTCGGTCCATCTCCGTCGTAACTTTTAAACTCCTAGCAATGATCAGCTGCTTCACAAACTGATGAGTCTGGCAGAGATCTCAGATATAAGAAGCTCAAACAAAGTTTGTCAAAAAGTGGTGAGAGGATTGATCCTGTTTGATTAGTTAATCATTTCTCACTATGGGAAAAGCTGAGCCACAATCTTAATTATTAATGCTTCTGTTTGGTCTGCCAATGGGCCAAGCTGCGACCATATAACCCCAAATAAATCCTCACAGTCGCCTTTGCTCAACAGGGTCACATGCTGGAGCTTTGGGGTTGCTCACAGGGAGGTACGCAGGAAATCTGGAACCCTGAGATAAAATCTTGGATTGGGAGGGGACAGAAGATCTGGGAGGAAAAAGAGATAGATAACCAAGCTTATGGTTTCTATTGTTTGAAGAATTATTTTTTATTATGGTGAATTGCCATAAATAGCAAGTTTAGAGAAATGTAATTTAAAACTTGTCACACTTTCTTTTCTTAGCTAGCAAGAGGTTTTATGGTCATGTAAGCAGGCACCTACAAGATCATACTTCATAGAGCTTTCAAGAACAGATTTGTGAAGTCAGGATATTGCAAATATCGTGTGTTGGAATTTCAAAGACAATATCCTTCCAGAGGGAGCAGCAGAATCTTCCTCCTGACATTGAGAACAAAGTTTTCATTTTAGCCAGCAAAGACATACATTCTGCTGCACAATCACCGGGTAAGGAAACTGTTTTCTATCACTGGATGAGCTTCAAAAGAAGCTGCCAAGGAAAGACCTAATTTTAACAGTATGGAGGACATTTTTGTGACTCTTACAGGAATTTTCTATAGAGAAGCAAAACCCTTCCACTGGATAGGTGCAGGTAGAGTCAACTGAACTGTGTTACAATCAGTAGAACCAAACAGAAAATTTTAAAGGGATGGGACTTACGTTGTACAATCCCTTTTAGACATGAATGAAACTTTATGATCAAATTAACAGAATATCTTTTTCATGTTTCCAAACACAGGGAAAAGAGATCTGTCTAGAAGTTGGAAATTGAAGATGCAGAGGAATCCCCAGATGGGACAGACTTGAGACTGTAGCATTTGATTTGCAAAACTTTTAAAGAATCACAGTCCTTCAGGATGTCTGATTTTGACAGAATACTGTTCTGCACTCACAGAAATTTACCTATCATGGAATGTGGTTTCAAGAGGAGTTTGTGGTACAACTTTAAAGCACACCTTTGCCATAAAGTAACGCAGACTCTTTCCCAGAGACTTCTTCCCAAAACCAACATTGTTTTGGGAAAGGCCTTTGAAATTGGAGTGAGGATCTTGTCACACTTAGAAGAGTGACCTTCAGCCTGCCTCTTCACAGAGTGAGAAAAGCGAGGAATACATAACAACCATTCCAGAGAATATTAGAGAAAACTCAAGGAGCTGCACTTTTTTTTTCTTTTTTTTTTTTTTTTCTTTTTTCCTTTTTGCAGCAAGCCTCATCCTGCAGCAACAGCAGCAATTCCAGGACCTTCTGGTCCAGAGGCGTGCCAACCTACACAACATGCTGTACTGGCTGTCAATCCAAACCCTGTACTATCAAAGCCAGGCTCTGACGATGACTCAAAACCATATCTATCTGCATGCCGATAGGTTACCATGGCAACCTCTCTGGCCTAAAAAGAGATGGACCACACTAGTTACTTAGCAGCACCTTTTTGACAGGCGAAACACAAGCTGCTCACTCCAGATGATGGTTTGATTTAGAATAAAGTCTGTCTGAGAGCTGCTATGGCGTTCTCTGAGGTGTCAATGTTGTAACCCAGAGAAAAGAACTTCTTTTGGGACTTAACTTCAGACTGTGGCCTAGCACCAAAGGGACTGAGCTATATGGTGGCTTTGACTGCGAAACACAACAACAGTTGACAATCTTTTTCCTTGATTATGGAGAAATCCTTTCTAAAGATCTTCTAAGCTGGGTCTGCCAGGCTAAGAAGGCCACTCTTGCAGAGGATGTGCAGGATACCAAAGGTTATTTGAGTTGCTGCTGGCACAAAACATCTTCTAGATTGAAGCACGTATTCAAAGTACAAATATTAAGCCTTGGTAAGGCCAGAGCCCCCATGACTGGTGTAAAGGAACCCTGGAGTTCTGATAGAAATGCATGCAATCCAAAGAAAAAACTGCATTGCTACAATGCATTTTAGAGTTTACATTATGGAATGAAGTCTTCCAGAACCTACGGTAAAGAGGGAAATGGACACGTCTACTCAGTGAAGCAAGACTGAAAAGAGAAAACCTGGGATATACTACCTATAATCATACTCCAGTATCAGGCATCTGCATGGCTGAAACAAACAAAAAAGGAGCCTATCTATAATCTGAAGCAGGAGAAGGACATGGAACCAGGCCAATAACATACTGAGCAACTTCCATAGACTTGGGAAGTACTTATCCCCTTAACTAGGAAAACTTCTTCGTCCCAGCAATGGTAGAAATAGTCTTACTGATACAGCGCGTGTTCAGAAGGCCACGTAGATGGCTACTGACTGCTACACTGCTCTAAGTCTAGAGCAAAATGCTGGGTTGAATAACTAAAGCACTATCTTAAAATAGTCGTTAAGTGAGTAGAGATTCCTCACTTGAGTTATGAAGCCCTGGTAACTGACAGGAGGTGAGGTAGGTTCTGAAATTATCTGTAGCTTTCAACATCTGGGAGCCAAGGCAGGTAAATCTGGCATCACATGCAGACCTGTAGATCGTGCCCATAATCAGAGGCAAGAACTGGTGGATGGAAGAAGTGCCATGTTTATCACACCATCCAATTCAGTACTATTTCTTGTACAGGCGTTTCCACTACCAGAAATTTTAAAGAAAAAAAATTATCACAAGCAGACTTAACAAACCTGTACTAATCTTTATGAAGTAGAAGCCTCAAAGCATGAAAAAGACGTAATTTTCAGCTTTCCCTTCTGATTTACTGTTCTCTATTCTTTTTCTTTGATAAAAGAGAGAATAAATACGAACACACAAATATTTATTTATGACTTTACATTCATCTGTTGTGCCACATCCCATTGTTCTTCCTCTAGATGACAAAGTCTGTGTTTTTTTCCCCGAATGCCAATAACAGCCATGAGTCTAGGAAACACTTTGTTCCTACAGCACACTTTCTTTGGTAGTCCTGCACCTCCTGGAACTTTTGGATCCTTTAAGTTCCAATTACAACCATTTCTGCACTGGTCCTAAGCCTACTTTGTTGATAGCATACATGTAAATGCACACCAGAAAAACAGAGGAAGGCAGGAAGGATTATATTTCTCAGCGTGTTGAAAGACAGACTGAAGGAGTACCAGAATAGTCAACCAGATTTGCCTGAAAGGTAAATTTCTGTCCTGTTAGGATACTGTAATTCAGTGTTTTGAGTGTTCCATACTGTGTCACTTTGTACCTACTGAACTAAAAAAACTTTTATATTGTTTTGTTTTCTTTTACGTCTGTTCTATTTCTCAAGTCTGTTGTAAATTATTTCTTCTCTCAAATCTTATTTCTCCATACTGTACACTTTCCTCACCATTTCTTTTTGCTTTTTATGTAGTCTGTTTCCTTTTTTTTTTTT
>VXAV01008623.1:1136-49527 GCA_013399715.1 Alectura lathami
ATCTCTTGGGGCCCTTCCAACCCAAGCCCTTTTTTTTTTTTTTTTTTTTTTTTTTTTTTTTTTTTTGAGAGCAGAAATCTCATGTTGTACTGTTAATTTCACAGGGTCAAAACCATGACACCACTGAAATGCATCCAATGTAGAAGCTGGGAAATGAGAGCCAACTTTACAGCTGCAAGGAAAGGAAGCTTTGGCAAAAATCCCTACAATTCTGAGGAGTACCCTAAGAGAGGGATCATGCAGCTTGTGAGTCATTACAGCTTTCCTTAGCAGCCACCATACAGTGAGCTGCACAGAACTCAGTTTTTCTGCTTCCCATAACACCACAGCACACAGTCTACCCTGCCATGATATAAACCAGCAGTTCCAGGGATTCCATATAATTTTGTTGTGGTAGGTAAAATAAGAAATACTATATTTTTAGAAGTATTGGAAGAATGAAGACCCTCATACTCAGCTTCCTTTGCTCCCTTCAGGGAAATAATTCTTGGAGACAGCTTAAGTATCCGTAGCAGTTATTTGCTTATACAACTCCAATACTCTAAGAATGTGAAAAGATACTTTTCGTATATATAATTCAGTTGACACACATGGCATACAGAACCTATTCACCATTAACACCAGGTACAAATTTCAATATTCAAATTCATTTTATGAATTTGTTTTGTGAATTTACTTACCCACTTAACTAATAGCGTAATACATTTCTTGCTGGACAAAGCTTCTAGACACAGAAGGATGGAAAAATGTTGAAAGTACAACACCTTAGTGCTGGATTGTAAAAAATAAACAGGAAAGTTGTGCTCACATGATTCAGAAACAGCGTATAAAGAGGGACTTACTAACAGAAGAAATAAGATTTCTAATAGGAAAGCTAGGAAGTACAGACTCATCTCATTATAAGGTATGCCTATTATAATGTGTAGTATGCTCTCAAGATTATGGAGACTTGTAATGCATAACATTTGAAAGTACTCAGGTGAGACAATCAATACCAGCTACACATGCTTTTACTGCGTAAGAAATGTGCAAGAAAAGGTAGTTATGAACACCAAATTCCTCAGTTAACTGACAAGTTCAGTTTTGCAGGCCAGCTCCCATGACTTCAAAGTGACATGTTACATTTTAAAAAGATACATGGCAAATAAAAATCATAGGTTTCCTTCCCCTCCTAATGAGGCTAAAAATGCCCAAGCTTCATGGGGAATTCATAGCTTTGAAGGCCAAACTGACAAGCTATTAATTCCATAGTTTCCACACCAAATGCTTAAACATTTAATCTCTTGACACTTTGTAATGATATTCTTCCTTACTGAAGGTTTAGCTTTGTGAAGGCATTTATTGGCTCCCAAGCACCCTGTTACTGAAGCCCTAATAGAGTCCAATAGCAAACCAGCAATCAAGGAGTTAAGACTGGATATAAGTGGTGTACACACAGCAACTCTAAGCCCTCATTTGGCCTGGATAACGAGCATAGCACATTATTTATGACACTATCTCAAGTGAAAAACCCCAAATGTATTTGATGCATTCCTAAATGGCATGGCTAAGTACAGCGGCTTCAGCAAGATTAAGGAGAAATGTGAGAAGGCAAAAGGGGTTAAACAGCTCAGATGGCAGCTGTTCTTGTCCCTGAAGTGTTCAATTATTCATGCTCAGCTTAAACTGACAATGAAGCCAGTTTCAACATAGCAATTCTTCTGCATTATTCATGCCATGGAGCTAGCAGAGTCTCTGCAAAAAGATGTTGCAGATGGATGAGGCCTACAAACGGTTCAGATGATGAACTTGCTCAAACTCAGTGAGAAAAGAGTGTGTTGGGGGGATTTAAATATGAAAACTGAGTGTTCCTTAGAAAGGATAAATAAGGCTTACACTGTCTGGAAGCTACTGAGGCTTAGAAACTTTATTGAGGTACAAGAGAAAGCAGTGAAGTTCCCATCTCAGGTGTGCGGTCATTGTCTCTATCTTCCTGCAGGAGGTGGAAGTATCTAGAGAATCCATTTAACATAATGGTTATTGCATCACAATAGGCCTTTTGTACTTAACTGGAGAGTTAGTGAATCTCACTTTCTCCTAAGACTGCAGGTAGTCTTCAGAGCAACTGCAGCCAACAACCACATCTCTGCTAACAGCCGTGTTCCTCTGGCCATCAGCAGCTGGAACTGCTTAGGTCTCTGAAAATTCAGAGAGGACAATCGAGGTGGTACGCCTGCACATGAAATATCAGAGGCCACTTTGTGAGCATGACTTTTAGAGAACTTTGGGAGTACACTTCAGCTTTGCCTCTTATGACCTCAGCACAGAGCTCTTCTGCAAGAAGCACCATGCAACCAAGTTAACTGAACATTACTGCACATTTTAGAATCACACCGTCCATTTTTCTCTGCACTAGGTGTTCTTTAGAGTAAAAACCTAAGGAAATAAGCCTCAGGTTTTCCTGCAAATGCTGCCTGTTCCAGCAAATGAGAGTAACAGAGCATGGGCTAGACTGACACAATAAGTCCCTTTAAGCAAGCTAGGCAGAGACCTATTCTGCAACACTACCAGCACAGACGAGAAGTCAGTTCTTCAGGAACCCTCAAAGCCAGGAAGGTGTCCCTCAAAGCAATATAACCTGCATTTATTCCTTTTGGATCACCTGATTATCCATGTATAATTTCTTTATTTCAGAGGCTGAAATCCATTCACCACAGAACACCTAAAATTTGTTGAAATTTCTACTTTAAGCCCACAGCCCAGTTGAGATATAATACATTGTCAGAGAGGGTGCCAGGTTTGTAACCAAGATTTAAATCAGTGTCCTCCTGTCCTCTCTGCAATTAGTCATCCCATTAGCCAATTATCCTCACTGCTTCGACTCAATTTTTACTCAGGGTTTATCTCACTTCAGCTGCCAACCACTGTATATCAATCTTCTCCTATGTTAGGGAGCCACCTAGCAGAAGACTCAGCACTTTTCATACTGCTGGTGGGCACAAATCACAATCATCTTTCATATAAACAAGCTAAGCATGTTTTTTTGCTATTTATGTTTTCTGGAGTTAACTTAATAATGTTTTCTAAACATGTTGAGACTTCTCCCACCAATATCCTTTCTGTCATGTAGGCGCAGACTGAAATAAAAGTGCTCAGGGACTTAACTGGTGAGGATATTACAAGTTACCATTTACTTACTGACTTGTTAGTAGTAAGAGGTAAACCTGCAATTAAGTCTTTATTTTTTGATCTCACATCAGATCTTCCCAACATGATAGTGTCTTCATTTTTTTTTTTTTTTCCCCCACTGTGCTTTTTATTGGAACCACAGTACTCTGGAAAGAATATCAAAGATCCATAAAACTTTCATAGACTCAAGGTGGAAGTTGTTATATTGTTGAGAAGAACCCAAGCTAAACATAGCAAGTTCCTGTCTTTGCATTTGTACAAGAGGAAAGTGCCCGCCCTTCCCTTGGGAGCTTCTAGACCTGGCTTCTCTTCCCCACCAGCCTTGGCATAAACCACAGCACTGAAACACAGTGGCAGTGAACAACAAGTCTGGGAACCAAGGCTTTCATTGCCTAGCAGTAAACACACACTCTAGCAGTACGATTACAATAGCAGAGGAGTATACATTGGATTTTAAAAGGAAAGGGAATACAAAACAATAAGGCAGGATCAAGAACTGAGCTGAAACCTGCTGCAGTGAGAACACAGCTAAATTTTGACCCAAAAAATATTTTTGTTCCTTACAGGAGAATGGGTTACTCCTAATATTTACTTGCTTAAAAGAAAAAAAAAAAAAGCTAATAAGACTGCTTCAAATATATCCGAACCCCAGCCATTTTAGATCTTTACTCCACACTTGGCTTACTTGGCTTTCTAATTGAATAACAATCCTTCAGATCACTAACAGGCCTCAGGGTTTAGGGATCACTTCCCTACCTGTGCTTCATCTAACTGCATGGATTTACTGCAAGTATAAGCCATTGAATTTCTTCTTATGTTGAATAGAACCAGTTTATACAGAGTCAAAGGTTATTCTTCTCTAAGCATCTTTTCATATCAGGGGGATCTCACATAACAGAGGTTAATGCTTCTATAGTATTAGAAAGAAACAAACCATCTTTCACTTGCGGATTTGGCATAGTTGCAGAGGCTTTCTGCCAAAGATTACCCTCCCATGTTTCCCCAAGTGGGGTGCTGAGCCTTTCCGCTCCCACAATCATCCCCCTTGGCCTTTCCTGCTGGTTGTTTCCCAGATGAGCAGTTATTTTCCCTGCCAACAGTGATCAGGAGGCACCACCTAGTGGTGCCTAGAAAATCCACTCCCCCCCACCCCCCCAAACACTTAGCTACCGTTTTTGAGATTTACAGAAGCAGTTTGTACTATTTATATGTAAAACTCTAGGTGTGCACACCACTCCCACCTGTCCCTAGAGCTAGGAAAGCAAACCTAATATAGAGACAGCAAGACAGATCTGTAGAAACAGGTGTGACAAGCACTTGGTCACCAGAGCCTTGGACTAAACTGATCTTTGGACTAAATTGAGCTGCACAGAAAAGCTGCCCTGGGTGTTAGTCCACAGTACCTGGCAGGGGGAGCAGAGCACTTGGGTGCTACACCTGGGGCCTGCCCTGAGCCACAACTGGTGCTTCCAGACCTCAGGTCTCCCTTGTCAAGGCAAGGGCTTCCAAAGCAAGGCGTCCTTATACAAAAGCCTAACCCTGAAAACCACATAGCTCTGTCAAAAGGAGCAAATCCATTTTGATGCTGTTGCTTTTTAATGCAAAATTCAGTATGAGGTCAATAAGACTCCCATAGTTTTTTAATGCCTGAAGTTTTCTGCTTTAACTGTCCTTTGCAATCTACATTCTTCCCTTAGTCAGGAAACCCAGGAAAGCAGACAGTGATGCAAATTAAGAAGCAGACCTTGCCTGGGGCTTAAACATTTGCATCTCCTCTGTGGCTACATGCACTCAGGCAAGCTATTGGTGGATAAGCATGCTGTGAACTTAATGAACTTACATTATTCTGCAATCATACACACAGATTCCCATCCCATGGTACATATAAGGATATTTTGCTGCTCAGGAAAAGAATAACATGCTACCATCACAAGCTTTTGGCTAACAGTCCATGTAGAACATTAGTTATACAATACAGTATCATCAATCTTTCTTACCTCTCAGGAGCATATTCATCCTTTATGTTTGCCTCAGCACTCCTATTTCCAACAGAGCTCCCAGAAAGGCAGGTTTCATGAAAACTGTTTAGATGAAACCCCTCAGCAGTTATAGACCCATCTCTCCAAATGCCAAACCAACTTTTGCCCAGAGCCTAACTTCTCACAACACTGAGCACTCCTTCAACACTTTTGCTGAAGTAACATAACCTCTACCCTAGCAGGTTTAGTAGGTCCCTCCTGAACTTTTAGAGGCATTGACTCCACCTCACCCCACCAGTGTGAGTCATCTGATTGATTGCCCAGGTGACACAGCACAGGTAAGGTGGGCCCAATGACCATCAGCCATGCTGGGCAGCAACTGGTTTTCAAGTGGGAAAGACATAAATTTGCTCCCATTGTGGAAACAACTTTAAGGGCTGATTCTCTTGAGCAAATTTCAAAAGCAAAGAAACCAAGACTCCAGAATTTGGACAGGTATGAGCACAGCTTGTCAATTATAGGCCAGTATTCACTAATTGTATGGCCTTAAAACACTACAGGTCCCAAACAGTTTTATACCCTTCAAGCACTTTGCAGTCCAAATTACTTCTCACAGCCTAAGCAAGATGATTAATCAAGCAAGAACTTGTGACACGGGTGCTAGCACTTGCCCAAGGACTCATTAGGTATCCTAAAGGAGTAGAAAAACTCAGCTTTTAGAAATAGAGTGTTTCAGGATGTATTAACAAACCCTAAGTGAAAAGAAATCCCTTGCTGGGCTGCAGCTGTCAACACATCAGTCAAGGGGAGCATGAAGTTGTGGGTAGTCTCTGAAACAGGGATGGCTCTTTTTATCTTCACTTATCTTTTATGTACTTCCACTGGCTCTTCATCCAAGCATGATAAGAGTTATAAATGAAAAAGTCTATGAAAGAGCTCTCAGGCTAGTGCAGGTAGCATTATTAACTGACGTTTTCTCTGTTTATGACATAGATGGAGTATCTATTGGAACTAATAAAAACCAAAAACTACAAAGGTCCTCAGTGAAAAGTGATGGGATGAGGTTTCTTTAATGAATAAACTAGCAGGATGCTCTGGATATGCATTGAAGTGAAGTGTTTCGATGTACATATGTCTTTGCATTCCCCAACAATAAGCTGTACCTCAGATGAATATAAGCTACTTTGTTTTTTCCTGATACCCTTTTGTTTCACTTTCCATGTCCCAAAGCTTATCATACAAAAGTTACTGGCAGAACAATGAAGGAAATTGAACAAATGCTCTCTTAGCACACCCATATTAATTTCAATAGAAGTCTGCTAGAGCTGCATTTGGCCTAGTACCCATATATAGCAATTACAGCAAGATTTTTGATGTAGTCATTATTAGATAAACCTTGCTATTATCCCGAAGAGGCTGAGCAAACAGTGGAGAGAAACAAAGGTATTTTGAGATAATCTGCTTGTCTATAACGAGGCAAGAGGAAGTTGGCAAACTAGTTTGTTAGCTAGGCCCTGGGAAAGGCAGGATTGTGGTAGTCAGCTTGATAAGAAGCATTGATTAGAAAAAGCCATTCAGACAGCTCTGTGGTTGTAGGGGTCCTATAGAGAACAGTGTGGAGAGGTCATGGCAGCTGCAGAGAGGCTATGGAGGGGCTTGCTCCTGCCTTCTGGGGCAGCAGAAGAAAGCCAGAAGACTCATCTCATGCCACACCACTGTTCAGTGGGCTGGGGCTCTCAGAGCAGTGTGGAGCTCCCTCCTCACCTGGGCAAACTTTTGTCATCAGCAGAATCTGATGTGAAACCAGGAGGGAAAGAACATCAGCCTTGGGAGTAGATAACTACAGCAGAGCTACCTAGGGCACTTCACGATGAACCACTACAGGTGACAGGGTCTCTCTGTGCCCAGCACTGAAGAGTTAGTAATGTATGGTACACCAACAATATTTTTGATTCATCACCTATATACTTATAAATGCTTGGCACCTGCTGCAGGTAGTCCTTTGTCTTTCTCTCCTACTGCTTTTCCATCTCGTTTTTTGCAGAGGTCTAACAATAATCCCCAGCTTCTGTCTCTTCCCTTCTCTTCTTCCTCAGCTGCCTGGATCTTGCAGCAAAGGACTGTCAGCTCTGTCTCCCAGGAAGTGCTGGGAGAGATCCATGTATGTTCTCAGCACTTTTTGGCTAAACATTGATTGTCCAATGCCCACATTCTCTCACTTTACTAAGAATTTGTTTCTGAAGTGACTATTCAGGAGAAATAAAACCCACAGCTTGTGTAGAGGTTGTTACGTGTGTCAGGTGAGCCTCCGCTCTTGCGAGACTGAGTAGAGGAAAGAGGCACAGATTTAGTAACAGAGCTGGTTGGAAGCTTGATTTATACTGCATTTTCTAGCATTTTTTTTTTTAACAGAATTCATAATCCAAAATCGCTTTCAATATATGTATTAAGATAATTCAGCATTGGTCAGCAGAAAAAAACTGGTCCCTCCAGGAGCCAAAGGTAAAGATGGATTACAAAATTCTCTTGGACTAGAAGGAAGATCAGGAGAAATGTTATCCTGTCAGAAATCTGCATTTGCAGTGGAACTGGGCAAAAATACTCTCCCTGATTTCTACACGTGCCAGACAGTGATAGCAGTACTTTGAAACACTAACACTGCAATGCAGCCTTAAGATTCATTGTTATGGGAAGAAAAAAAAAAAAAAAGGTACAAAAGAAAAGGGGAAAAACCCTGGAAAAAACCCGATATAATAAAGATGAAAATGCTGTACCTAAACAAATTAATATTTTCATCAGAAATTGCCTGTGCCCCAGTTCTCCACAGATGAGCCAGGATGATTCCACCCTTTCACCTCATGGGACATGGCAGGAACCAGGCAGTGCTGGCTGGGCTCTCAGGCACTTTGGTCAGAAGCTGCCTATTGTCACATCCCCAGTTTTGCACAGGTCAAAGCCAGCACATGCTGGCCAGTCAGGATTGAATAGCTGCTCAGGAGCGATCCATTTGTGCTCAGAGATAGACAAAGATCATGAGTCAGGTATCTCTTGGCATCTCCTCAGTTTGCTTTCAGTGGTAAGTTGATCTAAAACCTGGGCAGGACTGGGAAGTGTCTGCTGACTCATCTTTCCCCCCAAGGTTTTCTGAGATCCCTACTGGGAGAGGGAGGCCGGGCAAGATGTGGAGGCAAGATGTGGCTCAGCAGCATTTGGGGGTGCTCTAGTGATTGTAAGCAAAAAAGGTGCTCCACCAGGCTGTTGTCCATCCACAACAAAGTGAACTCCATCTTGAATTATGCTGGTGAAAAAAAAAAAAAAATTAAAAACAAAAATCAACTTGAAAACTGAAGTTATTTCCCTCTTTTTCTTCACTAACTTTTTGTTTTCAGTCTCAGAGCACTCGGTGCAACAGCACCATTTGTTTCCTTTGTGTCTGCCTTTGCAGCTCTAGGTATTTTACATATGAGCTTTCATAAGTAGAAGAAAACATGTTCCTCTCAACTATATATCCTTGTACAATATTGAACAGCAATAAAGGTTTATTTACTTTTGGAGTTTTCACACCATGCAGGGACAATAATGCCAAGCTTTCAGTAATTTTTGAGTCAGAAAGAGAGTCAAGTGTTTTCTTATAGGTGTTTGTCTCCGCACAGGGATGAGCTGCTTTCACTTGTCTCTGAGCATCCTTGATCACTCTTCCCTAGTCAGTGATTTACCCTTTTGTGGCATTGATATTTTGTGCACTTAGGTACCGGCACAGCTACTCTGGCCCCCCGTTTCTACAGAAAGAAAGTAGTTCCCTCAATTTTTTATCCTCTTTCCAAAGGCTATTTTCAATCGATAGACATGTTTAAGGAATATAAAAATGGTTGGAATTCCCTCACCGGTAAATATGAATATACCATTTTTTATTTTTTAATTTTCCATCATTCTCTGCAAATACTGTACCAGAAGCTCTCTCTCAGGTAATATGGATACAAAGAAGTGCAACATCAAGAATCCTTCCAAGATTGGCATGCCCCATGTGAGACAGTCCCCTGTGAGGAGCACTGCAAAGAAAGTAATTTAGGTCAGCAGGTGCAGGGTTGCAGTGGGGTCAGAGTAGGAGGCAGGTGGAGATCCTGAGTGGTGTCGATGTGAGAGCTGAGGTTCAGGCTGGAGACTGGAGGAAGCCAGACTGCTGGATGGGAGCCTATAGCATGGCCTTTGCTTGCTGACGGGCACTGGTATGGGAGCTCTCTTGCAGTATTGAGCTATGGTTGAAAGCAGGCTGGTTCTGTAGCTGTGTGTGTGTCAGTAAGACTGTAAAGCTTTACAGGGGGCAGTCTGTAAACACAAATTGCAAAAAGAAAAACTACAGCAACAAATTTTCATTTAGGATGGGTGAAGTAAAGTTCCAGGATTGCCTGCCCTGCTTTTTTTTTTTTCCTTCAAAACAGTTGAGGTAGTTGGGCTAAGCCTGTGGGGAACATGTTCAGCCAGAGGCTGATACCCATCATGGAAAAAATAGCTTAAACAATTTGTCAGACTTGAAAGCAAAAGACAACATTTAGAAAAGAATGTCAAGGAACCTTAACTAGAGCTGCTACTTCCTGCACAGCCTATAATTAGATACCAGGCTAGAACCTTATAGATACTTAAGGTACAAACCAGAATGCTTTTTGCCAGTTTTTTCTCTCTACGCTCTCATCTGTGCTCTTTGTTGTTGTTGCTCACCAGCTTTCTGGTAAAGCAATATATCTGCGGCTGATATTTGCTAGGAACTATTGTGACAAATGTTCTTTACAAAACAAAATGCTATTAATTTTTTCTCCAAGTAAGAGCAGAGAACAGTAAGGTTTAATTTCCTGCCTCTCCACTTTCCTGACGTCTCTTGTTAACCTCAATTTATTTTTTCACCTCAGCCTGTAAGAGAGCTTTACAAACCATGGTGTCATTTCAACACTTATTTTTCATTCTGAGGCTCAGTTTGTGAAAACATCAAGTTAGATATTCTATATTTTTAAAAAATTAGGAGACTTTTTAGAAGCCCAAAAACCCCCTGAGAATCTTGGCTTGATGAAGCCATTTTTGGATACCATGATCTAGCAAAGCATTCCTCAGACTCTTCCATCTTAGCGATGATCACGGTTTTCTTAAGGAATCAAGAAACACAGCCAGTATTTAGGGGCAGATTTTCAGTCCCACTCTTTAAAGACTCCATAGGGACTGAGGCACAGGGTCACGGCTCCATTCTCAAATGAAATGATTTGACCAGCTCTGGTGCTAACATGGATTTTATTACCATGACCAGGACACTTGAATTGCAGTGCAAGCATGTGCTCTTGCTATGCCTGGTGACTGGGCACTGAAGCACACTCTCTGACCTTGCTTATGTGTGGCAAAATACTGGGTCTACGCCATCAAACGCAGCAGAAATGGATTTCATCTGCCACTCAAGACCCTGACAGAAGATGAGTTTGATAGTTCAGGATACACTTAAAAGAAAACAGACAAGAGGCAAAGTCTTGAGCTATCTTTTTTGTCTTGTTGTTAGACTCCCTAGAAAAAAATATTTTTTCTTTAGATGACTGAATTTTCTAGACAGACTGAAACAAATCCTTGTGTTAACTACCAGAAGGTCCTTACCAGCCATGTACATTTAATGAATTACTGCATGTGACCATATATGTAACCGTGATTTGTCTAAATATCAGCCACAGCTAAAATTTGTGTGGAATTTAACGCAGGAAGTATCAGAGACACAGAAAATGTTTGGAGTGCACACATTTACAAGAAAAAATAATTCAGTGCCTGCTACAATTTATAGTTGAATGAGGAATGACAGAGTTAGAAAGGCACGAAACTCTGGACTATTATTTTCTGCTGTCTCATTTTAATGAACATTTTACAAGTGTTAATAAAAGTTTCTTATTTCTCCCTATATAAAGCCCTTAATGTATTTGCAGTTCTGCCTTCTCTAGCCATTTCTTTATTGTATCAGTTTCTCTTCTCCAGGATCTGGTTGGGTGAAGGATATGAAATATTGTTAATTATCAGCTTTTAGTGCCAAGATAGTAGTCAGCCCCTTCTTGGGAACATTTCCAACCTAGAGCCAACATCTGCATGCTGAGGAGAAATTATAGGCACGTAAGTAGCTGCATTGTCCTCTTTGGTCATTACTGAGGGCTGTTACTGTGCAAATGCCTAAGGCAGGGATAACCCTGGCTCTCTGTCCACACCTGCAGTGCTCCCACAGGGATATTCTAGCGCTTGGGCTGTGTCTCGCGGCTCTGCCGAATTCATAGTCCCAGTTACTTTCCTGCTGTGTTGCTTTGGGAAACCTAGGTATATTTTACTTTGCACAAAACTATCACTGCTTTAGCATGCTGCCCCAGGGAAACACTCACCAGGGCAGAAGACATGGCTCATACCTATGAAGGGAGACCATGACTAGCTGTAGCCTCCTTGAGAGCTGTACTGTAATATCCATGCAGTTCAAATATTATATATTTGTTTTCTTGCCACATGACACCAAGGATGCCTACTGTCATTGCTGTGCTGCCTATCCTCCTTTGCTAATGGTAAGATCTTCCCTTCTTCAGGTAATTTTCTTTTTCTCCCTACTTTCCCACTCCCTCTGCAGATAGCAAACTGCACAAACTGCACCCTGTATTGCCACAGCAACCAGCAGCAGCATAGCCATGATGAACAGCCCATACTAGAAGTCATGATCCTCCATATGAAAGGGAAAAAAAAGCAAAACACTTTTTTTTTTTTTTTTTTTTTTTTTTTTTCTGCAGGNCAACAGCAGGAGACAGAAGATCAGTGCTGGCAACCTTCCTCCACCCCACCACCATTACTCAGAAAACTCATTATCAAATAGAGCTTCCAGGGGCACCTGCATACCCTTAGATGTATGCTGACAGGAAGAATTCAACATATGGATCTGTGCCAGAATAAATAGTATCCCCTGAAAGATACCACCAGAGATGTGCATACACATTGCCTGGCCATTCCTACCCAGGCATCATGCTGCAAATATTTTTTACAACCAAGAGGGGTAGATTGGGAGGTAGTAGGGGAATTGCAGGTGTGTCCAGCACCTAGCAGAGAGTAAAGCAGGAGATGGATAGGGAAACATCTCAAATACCAAGATTTGTCCAGAGAATGACTTCCCAGCAGACCCCTTTATTCTTGGCTACCCAGACCCAGGAACTAGGTCCCATTACCTTGCTTTCGGTACTGACTGCATCACTGCCCTGAAAGGTGACTTAAGATTCCCTGCATAATCTCTTTCTCTCTCCCATAAAAGATTGATCCAAACTGAGCAGAAGTGCACCCACCCGAAGAAGGGACATGGATAGATGTTATTGTGTGTTCTGAGATGTCTATAAAACAATGCAGACAGGACTCCTTACCTAATACATGGGAAAGGAAAAATGCTAAGGATCCAGAAAGAGAACTCTGCAATGCTCAAATATCCTGCAAAGGGCTAAGCTGGCCTGAAAGTCTTGTAGTTCTTGAGAATCCTTCATTTAGCACTGCCTCTGCTGAGGGGGTGCCACCAGATGCAAGTTCCCCAGCATCCCCATCCTCACGGTGCAGGAGCAAAGTGTGACAGCTGGTATGCCAGCCTGGTTGTCTGAAGGGGTGCATGTGCTGCATCTGCTGGGGTGGGACAGCCATGTTCAGGGGTGCCATGGACTCCCCTAAGCAGCTGACACTAGAGAGGAAATCACTGAGGTCTCTGTAGTTGAAGTTGCTGCGCCTGTGAGCTCTGGAGACAACATGCACTTGGCTGTCTTGCCCTCCTCTTCTTACTCTTTGGGGATTCAGGAACCAGCAGGGCCAATCCCTAGATGGGCTGTGGGTGGTGATCAGACCCAGGGGAAGTGATCCCACTGATCTCATACAACAGACATCAATCCTTCTGAAATGCTTTTGTCATTTGAACAACTCACTTTGGGTAATGTAGGCTTGGTAAGGAGCAAATAATTAAGAGGTTCTACTGGTGGGCTGAAGGCTACCAGTTGAGACAATATGAGACAATCCTGTGGAAATACAAACACTTCGTTTTCAGTGTCTGAGACATGAAGCATTTTACCTCTGTGTTATGTCTCTTAGAGAGATGGTACAAGGGAAAAATGCTAAAAGGCAGCTGAAAAAGTCACTGCACCTAATAAAAACTGTAGTGCTGTTTTGGGGCAATAGCTCAGAGAACTGCAGGAACCAGCTTAATATTCAGTTCACAACCTATTAAAAAGTCAGTGAATGTGTGAAATACCTGACTGAGCATTTTGCGTCTTTATGTGAACAGGTGCCAGGTACAAAGCTCAGAGAAGCACACCATGCTGATGAAGACAGGAATTTCCCCACCAGCCATAAGAGTACAAATAAAAAAACCACCAGCAACCTTATTGAAAGGATATGCACAGATGAGCACCTTCATTCTCCTAAGCCTTCAATTCAAATCAAACCCCAAGACGTACCTAAAGCAAGCAAAGTCTGTACAAAGACTGATGGACAACACTGCTCCTTAAGAAAATTAGAACAGTTTTAATAGAAGAGTTACTTCACCACTAACACCTGATGGAAAAAATCAGCAACGAAGACCCAGCTCTGCTTCACTCTGTGAGCTTTGCAGGCCCACAGAGTCACAGAAACGGTCTTGTCCAACCCTCCTGCTCAGAGTGGGTTTGCTTAGAGCACTAAAGTTGCTCAGGACCGTGCTATCCCATTGCAGATCCATCCTATCTACTCCCCGCCACCTTTCTCCATTTACCATGTTTGGAAATATCTTCCAGAAGGATTTGCTCTATCATGTTCACAGGGACAGAGGTGAGGCTGACTAGTTTGTAGTTCTCTGGATCCTTTTTCTTGCTCTTTTTGAGGATGGGTAACATTTGCTTTCTTTCAGCCTTCAGGAATCTTGTCCAAAAGCCAAGACCTTACAAAGACAATCAAGAGTGACCTCGCAATGACATCAGGCAGCTCCCTCAGCATTCACTACTACCATGGTCAAAGGGCTTGTGTGTGTCCAGTTTGTTTAAATGCTCTCTAACCTGATCTTCCTGCACCTATGGCAAATATTCCTAGCTCTAGACTTATCTCATGAATCTCAAAGACCTGGGATTCCTGAAGGCAAATCTTATCAGGAAAGACTGAAGTGACCATTTGGTCAAGTGGATCCTTTCTCTTCCTAGTTGTCTTTAACCCTCAAAAAGAGTCTCCTGAGTAAGTGTATTAGCCTGGCAGTATCTCAGTTCTCCCACTACAAAACAGAGGTGGCAAAGTTTCTCTTCTTCCCAGTGTAGCTACAAGAGAAGCGGCACGGTGTGAAGCACTTGGACACAGGAGCAGTGGCAGGGTGTGTGCCATGCATACCACACAATAGATGCTGCAGTCTTGGCTGTGATGAAACAGCCATGGTGTTGCCCTGTAGTAGCTGCTGGGTACACATGGAAAAATTTCTGAAGCCACGTCCCTACATACTGTATCTGTGACATGGCTTTTGTTGGAGCACCATCACCAGGCTCTGGGCATGATTGCTTTGATGAAATACATTCATATATCACCTTCCTGCTGGAGTTTAATTGACATAAAGGAACAGAACAGAACATGGAAGAAATCTGTGCTGCAGTGAGTCAAAGATATATGTGGCCTACTTACAAGCTCAGGTGAAAAATGGGAGAATAACGACACCTATTTTGCAAGGTATTTGACTTATAGACCTATAACTCTAAAAGTCTTGGCAAACGTGCTCCAGAATGAGTTGAAAATATGAGAAATTTACTGCACACTAAGCATTCTCCCCCTGATGAAAGCAGGGGGGCTTCCTACTCTCTCTTTTTTTCCCCTCCTTCCATTCATCACCAAGTGGAGAAAAGTCAGAAGCTCCCAAGCACACGGACAGAAATATGATCCTGACACCAGACTTTACACCTTAATCTACCCCTTATTTCAGCAAAGGCTGCTTTCCATTATCAGCCTATCCATCAGTCCAATTCACATGATGGAGGAGGCAAAGAGTGGGGAAGAGACAGGATGTCAGGAGAAGTCTGTTTCAGAAGAGACGTCAGAGGGGAGCATTTTTCACGAAGCTGTAACAATGGAGCAGCGCCACTGCCGTTTGGGGGCTGAGGTGACACATAATCCTATGACTCATGGCAGACCTAACCACAGGACACGCAACTCTGCAGCTTTTGCTGCTGCTGCTACTATCACTGGTCCCTCAAGGTGGTTTCCAGTACTGTCCTGTGTCGCAGGAATGGTACCCAACCAAAATCTCTACTTCAACAAAGGAGAAAGATCATGGTAGAGGCAAAAGGAAAAGTTTCTGTTTCTGAAAACAACCAAGGACGCTGGTCAGAGAAAAGCTCTGTGACAACATTTAGAGATGGAAATACTATAGATACCTCTTAGGAAATGGAAACCGGCAAAATTAAGACGTGAGTCCATAGGGAGAGGAACAGAGGGAAAAAGCAAGTGAGCACAGGCAAGGTAAAGACTTTGCTCAGAATTCACAACGTGTTTTGCCTGTACCGTACTGAAGGACTATACAGTTACACTCTGGACTTGTTTTTGATGCTTATTATTTCTTGCCTTGGAACAAGAGACCTTTATATCTTGACAGAAGAAAAAGCAGTCTGCTAGAAAACAAGTGAGGCGTGAACTGTGATAACAACAAGGGGAGATCCGTTTACAGGGCAGGATGAAAACATAAGTAATTAGCTCACCAACAGACAGGGACCTCTCTATCAAAAGGGAATATGATGCACAGAAGGCCTTTATTGATGGGCACACAAGAAACTGTTCCAAGGAGATCAAATTTAAACTCGGCTAACAAGAACTTAATGATGCTCTATTATTAGTACTTCAAATAGCTCTTACAGAAGACCTTACCTGCATTATCCAAGCTTTTCCAGTCCATTTTACTATTCATCAAGTATTCATGTGGCCATGTGGCCCTTTGTAGTGAATCCCAGGCTGTCTGGGGGCTGCTACTGGTTAGTGAACATCCTGTTCACACTGCAGATGAGACGTGGCCTTAGGCTTCCAAAAAGTGAAGGCATGAGCTGCTATTTTACGTAGATTCTAAAAGAAAGTCACAAATGCAGTTCTGTGATCTTAAAAAGAACTTTTATCTAAAAAAAGAAGTGTGAATGAAGGTCAAATGACAGGTCAGGATGTAGAAGATGGAGACTGTCACTTCTAATTCACTGATATCCTGTGAGACTAAGTAAAACATGATCTCTGCATGTATTCATTTCAAAAGCTGAAATAATGGCAAAAGCTACTACTTCAAAAGGCTGCTGTCATGCCTAACCAAAAAAATAAGAAGTGTTTATAGAACATTATCAAATTTTTAGGCAGAATACATCAGAGAAATGCAAAGTGTTGTTTATAGTTGCAGAGAAAAGTTAAGACATCAAGGATGAAAATTCAAGCATTTTAAAGCTGGGAAATAACAAAACTAAGGTCAACAGTGAAGTCTTAGTTTGCCTTCTTTGTATGTATGCATTACAAGGTACATTATAATCAGGACATGTCACTTCAGGAGAATATGCTGCATCTGCAGAGCAGATGCTTGCCCTCAATCAACATACACCTACAAGATTCACAATGGAGACAGACTCCCTTGTGGTGTATGTGAATGGAGCTGGCTGAAAGCCTGGATAGCCCTGTACCCAAAAGTTTCCTATTGACAAGAAATTAAGTTTTTAAAGGTGAGCAATAAAAAATGCTGAAAGTATGTACCCTGGTGGATCGGTTACACCAATGGAAAGCAACACAACATATGGTAGTGTTGTTGATGATGATTGGTAACACTCTTGGTATTTTACTTTCTGTTAGAATTTAACTGAACCATTCTAGTGTTGCTTTCCTCTCTATTACTTCTTTTTTTTTTTTTTTTTTTTTTTTTTTTTTTTTNTTTTTTTTTTTTTTTTTGGACATCTGTGGTGTCCCATATTGCTGCTTCTCAGTTGCTCTCACTTCTTTTGTTCTTCTCCCTCTGTCCCTCTTGGTCGTTCTTCCTCTGTTTCCTCTACTTTTTCCTGACACAAAGTTTTAGTTCTTCCTCAAAACCCACTATTTCTCCCCTCTTTTGTTCACCTGCCTTTAATCTTACTATCATCTTATTGTCATCTCTGCTAGAGCCCCAGTTATGCCCTTTCTGTTTCCCAGCCCTATACCTTTAGATGAAAAACAATTTTCTTGGCAAGAACTATAGCACCAGATAAGACTATAAACTTGTTGAAATTTTTGTTGAAATTGAGAAGACATCCAAAGCAAGAGAGAAAAAACAACAGATGTCAGAGGGACATTTTGCAGCCTGGATGTTGGGCAGCAGCCTGTGCAAGCTGGAAGGAAGCTGCCCTGAAGCTTTGTCTCTTCTTTCTCAGCGGGAATCACCTAGGAGAAAGTTGGGTTCTTACAGAAGAGATACAGTTCAAAGTTGAGTGTGTAGNACAACACAGGACATGACACCAGAATTGTCCTATGGTATTTTAAATATTATTTCTCCCCACCCCCCATAAAGCATGAAAGTGTCTGTCTAAAGGACAAGAGTCACATTTGCACGACCCAAATAACAGAATTCAAAGTGTGCTAATGATCCAAGCTGCTGCCTTTGGCATTTTGAAAGGGCAATACTAGGATCTGAGATTATGGGTACAAAGACAGATTTGAGCAAATCAGATTCTCAGAAATATTCCCATTTAGCCCACTAACTTGAATTACAGTGTTTCTAGAAGTGACATTTAGCTAACTATAGCATTTGGAAAAAAGTACATGGCTTCCTAAGACAACATTCTCTTTGGCTTCCTGAAATGATGTGCATTCCCAGGGCTGAGGGATAGAGCTCAGTATGATAAATGAAGTGGAAACCTCAGTTAGAAACCCCAGGCTTCCTCATACAGAATTAGACATTCTTTTTTGGTGCACTGAAGAGTATTGACATTTTGCAGGCTGAGAAATCAGACTGGGTCTGAGATAAAACATTGATTACTTTGGGCCACCCACAGAAGTATCCAGGAATAACAACTGCAGTTTAGATTCATTGCCTGTCTCACCTGAACTCACTTAAGGCATAAAAGCCACTAGAGAGCACTACAAAGCATATTTACACTTCCATACTCGTATGCCCTTGAGCTGTGCCCACCACAAAACTCTTCTTCTCTTTTACTCCAAGCATAAGTACAATTTCTGTACATTGTACCGGATTATCTGGTTGTTCAATAATAGAATTTCCTTTGGGCTGCCTGTACAAAGAGGAATTAGTTCATTTGACTCATTTAGAATCTCTACTGACTCAGATTCCCCTGGAGCATTACCACAATAACCTGTGTAAGACATGCTTCAATCACTGCATAAAGTGCCTGCAGTTTTATGATGTCTATAGATAATCCAATCACTCTAGATGTAACTGATATAAATAGCGTGGGACACCCTGATCTGAAAAGACATGCTGTCCCTGTATCTCATACTTGGAGGGGGCACTCTTAGATAGAGAGACCTGAGCCCAACCCTCCCTTCTTTCTCAGAAGGAGAAAACTGAGACAAGGCCCAGCAAAGACTTTCCTGGATCCCACCGAGTCCATAAACAGTGACATTGCTTCTTGACGTGCCAAGAAAGCAGCTCCTTTTACTGAAGCCAAAACTGAAAACCAACTCCAGATGTAGCAGGAACCAGGCAGATAAAATTTCAGGTTAGAAAATAAAAAATAAAAAAATAAGAACATTATGCTTATGATTTCTCCAACAGAATTACTTTCTGCTCCCCAAGGAACAGCTGTTATCAGGCTAGATTAGCATCACTCTTCTGCTGACCCTTCAGGGTAAAATTTCTGGGCAGCAGCTTCTCCAGTTCTACGTGATCTAACATCCTGTGTTTTTGTTTTTGCAGCTGATCATCTTGAATGCAAAGAAGCACAGAGCCAATCACTGGTTCCTGCTTGACATTAGTCATGAGAGGGATAATCCACCTGATTTTCCATGCACCCATGGCACACAGAGTGCTATTGAAGTGCTGGACTGAGAGCAGTACAGCTTGATTTTGGGAATATGACATCATGGACCATGTTCTTTGTTACTGTTAAGTCTCCAAGGACCAGCAGCTTACATCTGGTTGTGGGTATTGTCCCAAATACTCAGGGGAAAAGATGAAGAAATAGGGTCAGTTGCTCATATTTTGGCTCATCTGACAGGAGCAGGATGCAAGCCTCCAAGAAGCAATATCATTACATGAAATAATGCCCCATGGTAGGCTTTGCTTCCATGGTTGGAGCACCAGCATCAGTTGCCACAAGAATATATTGTTTTATCAGACAGCTTGTCATCAGGTTGTAAAGTGAGTGCAAGAATGTCTTGATTTTGCATACAGCTAAGGGCAGACACTAAGAGATACAGTAGATTATCTGACGCTACTGCAGTGCCAGATATGGAAGACAGGTGCCTTCATTCCCAAGTCAGGACTTTCTGCCTCCGTCTGTAGGATTTTCCTTACGACTTGGTGGATGCAGGGAGCACCGTCTCCCAGTTCGTTAGGGTAACTGACCTACACTCCACTTTAGTGACTCATGATACTCTGCCAAGCGTGAGGTATCTAACAGCGACTTTGTCCCTATGTCTGTCCAATTACTCTGAAAGCCAGATGTGTCCACAAAGTTCCGTTGGGAGGATTTTGGATGAAGAAATCAAAGGAGGAAAATCATAACTGGTAGAGCTTAGCTCTGTGCGAGTTGCTGTTATGGCGGGACATAACTTCCAACCAGCCTTTCCTCTCTGCTCTTCCTTAATTTGATTAGATCTAACAAAAATTCTTGTGCAACACATTAGGCAGCAGTATGAGCCGATTTGATGGAGAGACATGGTGTCAGGTAACAGGATAAAAAATCAACTTCTGGTGCTAGTTTGGCTGGTTTTGCACTGTGAAATGAGGACAACTCATTGAAAATCTTCTCCATTTTCATTCTGCACCCCTGAAATCTGGCTTGTACTTCCCTTTACTTATTTTTGGGAAAAGCCATATTCTCCCGTGAATATACCAGCACTCCAAGAGCAAGATTGCCGAGTACAATGTGTGTAATGCAATATGGAAAGAACAGCAAAGTCTCTTAGGACTGTGAGCTTTGTTCTTTTTTTTAATGCAACACCACTAAAAGCAATGGGCCTACGCACAGCAGGAAGTAGTGTCCCAGAAATTTAGACAAGAGCAGAAAGAAAGTCTTTAACGAGTAAACTGAATGCCAGTAAAACAGAGAAAAAGCTGTTTCAGCTTCCTAGCTCCCTCCAAAAGGATCTTACACTGTTTATTGAGTATTTTATGCTGCAATAGTTAACATTTGCTAGCTAACTCATTAAAAGCACACTAGCTAACATTTCCACACAGTTGCTAGCACAGTGGGCAATGACATCTCTAACACAGAGGCAATAACATTTGTACTGAGCTAGGGAAGAGGACAACAAAGCCAAAACAGCATGTACAGGAGGACAAATCAGTGGAACAAAGTGTAAAACACAAAAGAGTGCAGCTGGATCCTTCCCAGTTGTCACCAGAGGAACAGGAAAGTAGGATCACATCTGGGCTCAGTGTCCTGCAGAGGGAAGGAAAAGTTCTGACAACCATGGGAAGAAACCTGGCAAAGTCCCGAAACCCCCTCACACTCAGTGGCACCCACCCAGAGCAGCAGCCAGCAGATGGCAATGCCAGCCCACGTACACATCCCTCCTTATGCTAAAGAAATCAGGGTGGCCCCAGTCACTAGGCTGCATCCCCACAATGCCTGAAAGTGGTGAATTAAAGAGAATATTTCTTGTTTGCAATCTTGTGACTCTCTGGCCTTGATTGTTCTCGTGCTTTAACTGATGCAGCCCTGAACAACTCCCTGTGTCATGGCGTGGGGAAGCTGGGACCTGTCAGGTGCCTGCTCGACCTGTTCAGTGTAGGCATTTTTCAAAAAATTATTTATCTGTCAAATTTGCTGGGTGTGCAATTGACTTTCCTGAATCACTTGCTGTACACAGTAGTCTGAGCTATTTTCCACTGGCTCTCTGCTTTGAGGCAGGTAAATGATAAGCAGATTTGTGCTGCATGATTTCTCTGTATTTTTAGACCATGACTGGTTAAGCCTTTGGCACAAGACTCTGCAACCTGGCATCATTAATGCCTTCAGAGATGCCAAGCAAAACTGAGCCAAAGGAACAGGTGGGTGCTAACTGACCCACCTTGTGGCTACAGCCATGTTTTTTTCTGGTGGGCTGTTTCCTCTCCCATCACTTGTTTCCAGAAGTGAAGCAGTCAAGTTTTGAACTGTTGCAGGAGATTTCATGCATTAAATATCACTAAATATCTTTCTACCTGTGACCACAAACTTCAGTTCAAGGCAGTACATGGTTTATGTAGTGACGGGAGCAGAGCACAGATGAAAACAGGAGGGCTGTTGTGCAGGAGAGTATGCAGAGGAGCAGGAGAGCACCTGGGCATGCTGGGCTCCCAGAAAGTGCTGGCACTGAGGTGCTGGTGCGGTTGCAATGCAGGCAGACCAGGGCTGTAATGTGTGTGTGGTGGCAGGAGTTTCTCTAAAGGTTGGTTGAACTCATAAATGCTGAGAGTCTGATGGCAGCTATGGTGAGAGAGCCTGAGATATCTCCAGAGTGCTGCGCTCAGCAAGCAGAAGCAGTGACAGGTACCGTTGTTGTGACTGCTCTCAGGGAGTGCTTCTGGAGGAAGAGTCACAGAAAATTCACGCTCCTGCACCTCTGCTTGTTCACCATGTGCTTGGGCATTCTCCTTGTCCAAGAGATGGATAAGTCACATAGGAGCCTCTGCCCAGAATTTGCACCTGCCTCCAGTGGCTCAGAGATGCTTCTCCTTCATGGTTTCCCTGTGATCTTTGACTGCTCTGCCTCACTCTTCTGTCCTAGATTAATTATTTTTTATGTTGGTCTTCCTCCTCCCTCTAGCCCACTTTCTGCCCTCACTACCCAAACCATCGGTCTCGGCTCTCCTCCAAGATTATTTCCACACCAGCCTTGCCTTTCTGAGCAGCCTCCTCTCAACTCTCACTCCTTTCTCTCCTCACTGCTCCTTTGGTGTTTCTTCTCACATACCTTTCAGAGGCTTAAGGTTATTAGAAATGTTGTGAAGACCTCTCTGTGGAAGCAAAGCAGAGGTGCAGCGGCCAAGAGAGGTTAAGATACCTGTCCCATACCTATCATTTGCAGCCACTGAAAGGGGGCACTAGCCAGATGGGCCACTGCTTCATAGAATCCATTGAATTGGGAGGGACATCAGGAGGTCTCTGACCCAATCTTCTGCTCAGAGCAGGGTCAGCTCTCAGATCAGACTGGGTTGCTCAGGGTTTAATCCAGTTGTGTCTTCAAAACCCCCGGGGATGATTCCCTGGGGGAAGCCCCTACATGGCTTCCCTGAGCAACCTTAAGGGGAAGAGTTTTTCCTCATAACCAACCTAAACATCTCTAAATTTATGGCCGTTGCCTCTTGTCTTCCTACCATGCACTGCTGTGAAGACCCTTCTCTTCTCCAGGCTGACCAAGACAAGTCCCTCCGCTGCTCCCCGCAGAGCCAGAGCTCCAGCCCCCAGGCAGCTTTGGGCCCCCCTCTGAACTTGCATATTGATGGCTTTCCTGTATTAGGGGGCTCCAAACTGGAGACAGTATTGCAGATGTGTCTTCATGAGTGTTGTGTAGAGGGGGGACAATCCTTTTAACTTTGGTGGCTCTGCTCCTGCTGATATAGCCCAGGAGGCTGTTGGCTGTCCCTGCTGCCAGAGCCACTTCTGCCTCATGCTCAGCTCACCAAGACCCTCATGGCC
Organism: Alectura lathami; assembly: GCA_013399715.1. Taxonomy (NCBI): domain Eukaryota; kingdom Metazoa; phylum Chordata; class Aves; order Galliformes; family Megapodiidae; genus Alectura; species Alectura lathami. Next base: position 24,103 of record VXAV01008623.1, read on the forward strand.
TTTCCTGCAGAGCTGCTCCCCAGGCAGCCAGCCACAGCCTGTTCTACTGCAGTGGGCTCTTCCTCCCCAGCTGCAGCACTTGACATTTGTTCTTATTAAATTTCACGAGGTTTCTGTTAACCCATGCCCTCAGCCTATCCCAGTCCTGCTGGATGGCTGTACTGCCCTGCAGTGTATTGGCTTGCCCAGTTGCCATCACCAGTTTGGGGTTGCCTGTAAACGTGTTGAACGTACACCTTGTCACCTTGCTCCATGTCACTGTGTCACTGATAAAGATGTATTTAGGATCCCTTCACCCATATCAGTATGGATTCTAATATAATTGAAGCATTTTAGCTGATCTTCTTTTTTTTTTTTTTTTTTTTTTTTTTTTTATGAGTTACCGCCACATCAACAAGGTTGTCAACATCAACCTACTTCAAATAGCTCAGTAATAAAACTGTCCCTTTTCCTACAACACAGGACTGACTCTGCATTCATGGTGGCTGGATATTTGTGGGACACCAAGTATTGCAGCCTTTGGTGCAGGGCATCCAGTCACAACCTTCTCATCTCGATCCTGAACTCCCCACCTGGGATAGGTCCAGGGCTGAAGGGACCTATCCAGGCCTCTCATTCCTCTGTGGAAGTCAGCCCCACAGTACTGACACTTTGGCAGCCAGCAGAATGATGCTCTCCCATTTGCCCTCAATGGGAACCAGCAAACTGCATGTCTGCTGTGCCCCAAAAGAAGGGATACAGTCACGCATTTTCTCGTCTGATGTCACTACAGGCACACATACAGCTCTATAGCTTTGCCTTGTACTCAATGTCAAGCAGAGATGTGACACAGGCTGCAATATTTTCCTTTTCAACAACAAAGTGTTCAGTGTTCTGGCTGCCGTGCTTTTAGCTTTGTGACAGCTTGTAAAGTAAACTGCATTCAGTGCTGTAAAATCCCATCTGATCTTTTATTTTTATTTATTTATTGATTTTTGCTAGGAACAGCTGGGTTAAATATCTTTGACTAACAAGTTTTCACTGCCATACTAATCACTTTTCTTAATCAAATCAATGAACCATCTAATTTAAATCTGTTTCTCATGAAACAAACATTTCACAAAGATTCAGGTGCAATAAATAACCACCAAACTTGAGACACTGAGCTTAACGCAGTCCCCTGCTCACAGCTCCTGCCTTTCCCAACAGCCAGAGAAGGGAGGGAGCAGTCACTCAGCTCGGGGCCGGGGCTGCTCCTTGCTGTATCCAGGAGGGCAGATAATCTGCTGTGCCTCCAACATATTCTGTTGTAGCTCTCAGGAATACGCATATAACTGTGGCAGAAGGACTTTTACAGGCTCTAGCTGAAAGTTAAACATCCTGTTGTTATTTTAAGGGGCATTAAAAGTTAAGATCCTGTGCCTCACACTTAACTGGAATGAGGAGAACTGGCGGATTTTTTCCATTACTTAAAATAAATCTATCTTCTCTGCAGGGGGAACACAACAAAATTAAGCCTGGCCATGCGTAGGCAGACATCCCCATAGCAAGGCGATTCCCTTCAGAGATGAAAGCTTTCGTCCAAGAACAGCTTTGACGTACAGTACAAAACACCCCCGCTATACTAGAAAGCAAAAGAGTGATGACATTGTGTTAATGGGTATTGGCGAGAGTAAACCTAGGTGGGCAAGCAGGGACACAGATTTGTGCCTCTGCTCCTTAAGGAACTCTCAGGAAACCACTGAGCTTCACTGAAATAACCTGAGTTTTCCCACAGTCTTTGCAAGCCTGCAGCACCTATAAGCAACAGAATGCAAAAACAACCTCTGGGAGGGCAGTAGCACAGCCAGAACAAAGAACAATTTGGCACAGCCATTCTTCTCCCCATGCTAGGAGTGTCCTGTGCTTTGCAGGCTTCCAGCCTGCCCATATGAAAGCACACAGCCTCACTGCCTGAAAAGCCACTGCATGAGGGAAAAATAAAAGTGAATTGAAGGTTGGAGACAGTGCCATTCAAACAAGAACTGCTAGAAGATAAGCACCCATTTATGGAGATAGAACATTAATCAAAGAACGAGTTACAGGATATTAAACTCACCGGGATGCAGTTATCAAATCCGTAAGGCAAACAACATTCTGGTACTTGACAGACATGTATGAGGAGAGGTTTACCTGCAAGTCCCTGGATGTTGATTTGTTTGTTAAAGCTTCCTAATGGTTTGCTCAGGTAACCACAATGGACAAACCTAACTACAAACTTCCCCAGGATTATCACAAAATAATGCACCAACATGTCACAGTAATAGGAGCCTCCTGATTTCTTTACCACAAACCTGAGTAAAGGTTTCCTGTTTGTTGCAAACATTGCTCAAACTAGCAGGTACTGAGCAGGCATGTGGGTGTACACATGTGCTCCCCAGCACTGAGAAAGTGCTTAATGGGCTGGGGAAGGAACAAGGACTTGGGCTTCTTTGGGAGAAGCAGTGAGACCAGCAGGGTGGAAAAAAGGAGGGCTGCTCCCAGAAAACAGCATGAAGGGGCTATTCTCAGCAAGAAACATCCAGGAGTTCTTGAGTGAAAGAAAAATCCAAGGGCACGATAAAGGAAAGGTAACTGTATATGAATGCCTCACACTTCTCCATGCAGTTCAGGAAAGGGGAACAATTGCTTCTGAAGAGTGTTGTTATGCCCTGAAGCAGAGGATGAATTGAACTCGTTATAGTTGTTCATCCTTTTCCCTGGTGGCCACTTCAAAATATTGGCTTTTGTTTCAAAAATGTGTACAGTACTTATAATTGCAAAATTAACCTTCAAAATCAGAACCCAGCATAAATGAAGATGCTGTCTCAGCAAAGAGCCTGGAACAGAGGCTCAGAGAGGTTGCTGCCATTCACCACCTGGAGCTGCTAGCTCTGTCTGGAGCTGAACTGGTGTTCGACGTCAGCAAAAAAAGGTTTATCTCCTGCTGTACAGAGGGTATTTAGTGACCAGCTGATGTTGTGGGTTTCACCACAGTCAATACTGAGGTTAGAATAAACGTCACCCAGTTTGGCTTTGCTCTGAAGAGGTGCATGTTACTCTCTTTTTTTTATGTTCTAATATGAATTACCAAGGCTAAAGTTTTCAGAATCTTCCAGGGCCTGGACTACAAAATCCAACTTTTGGCACTGTGAATTCAATTTTGATTTTTCTTTTCCCCTCATCAGACACCAAGCACCTTACAGCTCCATTGACTGCTCAGTCATCGGTTGTTCCCTGCCATCAGGGAGACTCGATCCTAAAGTATGATTTTGGTGGGAGGAGAAAGAAGGGATATGGTAGACTGTGGTTTTTTACTACATAAGGAAGTGAAGACATGGTAACCAGGTTTGATCTGTGGAAATTGGAGCCAGTAACTCGAGCAGCAAAGTAGGGAGAGAGATAATAATCTTTTAAGCCATTTCAATGGCTAAATCTATGGCAGAACTCCCACTGACACCCCAGTAGCAACACCTGGCTCTTGAGCTGGATAACAAACCCTGAGGCAGCAACCACACCTGCATCCCATGTCTTCCCATACCATCTGGTCGTTTGTATCTCAAAGGTAAGTGTGGTATACAAGGGCTACTGAGAGTCATACAAAGAGCCAGGTAATGCCTCGTCTGTACTTCAGTCCTGGGAACTCAGCTTGCCTCCTTTTGATGAAACTTATCTTCTGACCCCAAGGTAAGTGTACTGTAATCTGCATTACTGCATACATCCTGGAGCATTAATATTTGACATAAATCCTGAAGGAAGCTTGCTGCTTTCTTAGTGGTTTGCCAGAGGTGGGTGGGTAAGAATGGTTGTGGGTAATATGGAAACGGCAAAGGCAGAGGATCCCTTCTGGGAGCCTGATTATTGAAAATCAGTTGCTATTTACACAGTTAATGCCATTCACTTCTTGCACCTGCTCAATCATTCATTTCCCAATGCAAGCCAGCTTTGCCCTACTGCAAAGTCAGGGAATTTAAGGGAGTTACACCTGCAGCTTTTCTCTTTCTCTCCAATGACTGCAGCATTCAGCTTATAAAACCCCCATTTGTATATTTCCAGCCTTTCATCTTCCTTTCTTTCATTTTTTTTTCCTACCTATTTATATGTATATATACTTTTCTCAGTGTGTATGCCTTTGGTAATGAATCCAGAGCTAAGACTTCTTGGTCTCCCAGTCTGTTCCTGTGCCACACAAAACCCATTTGATTCTGTAATCATTTGGAGGAAAAAAAAAAAGAGCAATTCAGCTAGCTTTCAACTTATACTAGTCTTTGCTTGCGTTCTGTTGAGTCATTCAGAGAAGCTCCACACTGTACATCTAAGAACAGCCTATTCTTTACGATGTTCCTACAGATGCAAATTCTGTGCTGACAAACACACTCTTTAATAAGAAACTACTTTAAAAGTTTGGTTTAAAAAAATAAAAAGCAACCACACACAAAGGATTATGCAACTAACCTGTCTTCCCACTCTTGCCCCTATCTCCTTTCTTGCTAATAAAATTCTTCTGCAGAGAAGCCTCAGGCCATGGAGTGGCAGGGAGGGAATAAGGGAACTGTTTTCCTATGGCTCCACTTAGTAGTGCTTATATAAGTAGCACTGTGCGTACTGAAAGTGGGATTATGGGAGTTGCAATTGCAGCACTGAGTACCTGAAATACTTGTCAGCCATCTATCAGCAAGGGTTAATTAACAGAAAAGTGAAAGGTTCTCTTTCTTTACATAGTTTTTTCTATTGTGAAGAGAAGAACTGGCGTGTAATGGAAAACCCACATTTCCCCCTAGCAGATAAAGCACTTCCAACACTAACCTGTGAGCTGGGTTTGCTTCCAAGGTGTTGGTGAGATGTTGTTCATTGTAGGGTATACATCTGCTTGTTGCCTTAATTAACTCCTAACAGAACTTTCCCCATGTACCCAAGATTTGTCTTTGATTACAGAAAGTCAACAGCAGGCACAAGGTCAAGTAAAGCAGATAACCACAGGATTAAGTCAGAGCAAATAATGTCTCACCTGTATTCACTGGGAACAGCCCTGTACTAATGTGTCTGACTGAACCAGAGCTGGAGGAATACACCAGACTAAAGGCAATGATAATGCAAATTAAAAAGTAATGGCTTAAAGATCAAAACTAAACAATCCAGAACCTCTGTCTTTTTATTACTCCATCTGAAGAAATCACAGCTGGTATGCTCCTGAAACCAGCACATGTCAAGGCAGACATTGGAAAGGAATTGAGAGGATTATTTCACAATTTTATTGCACAAATGAAAATTAACCTTTTTCTTTCTCTTTTTTTTTTTTTTAAATAATATTTACAAGCCGTTGATTTTGCACACACAATCTAAACAGTGCTTTCCCCAATAAAATTGTCACCTAGAAAACTTACACATGGACTGAAGCATACATGTAAAACTGAGAGGTCTGTGTTAAACGTGAGTTGCCTCAGTCTAGCCCTGGGGGGAGGAGCTTTGTGGCTGGGGTGGCAGAAGAAAAAATACATATTTTTCTTTTTTTCTTTCCTGAAATGTTATTCAAGGACTTTTCCCCAGCCTGGGGAGGGAAACAAAAGGTCTCAGTATTAGTTCAAGCAGAAGGCCAGTCAGTCAGGTAATGCACTGCCAGGGTGGTGATGTGCAGATTCAAACCCCTTCAGCGCAACCAGCCTCACAAGTGACAAGCCTTGTTTCATGTATGGTTCACCTTAAAGGTCACGACATGGTCCAATTTTCCCCTGGAGAATGTAAAATCACCCTGGTCATGACAGACAAGGAGTGTGGTTTGAGCCCTAAGAAGAAACACAGATGGAAGGGTGGATTATTATTATTATTATTATTTTTGTCCTCTTTCCCATGAATTCCCTACCTGCACTTTGTGAAAAGTTCTGGCTGATGCCAGCTCGCAGCAGTAATAGGGGACAACACACATTGTATAACTGGACCAGCAATGCTATGGGTGGTATTTTAAGCATCGTTATGAAGCTCACAGCCTTGTGCTGCAAATGAGTGTTTTCCTGGCTGTTAGCAGGAGGTGCCTGTCACAGTGTGTATTGCAGTCTCTGGAGTCCACGCATCGCTCCTCTCCCAAGGCTGATCCGCCCACACGTTTTCCATCAAATAGATTGTTGTTTTCAAGATTGTCAGTTAGCATTGAGTTTACAGCCTTGTAGCACTTACTGCTCAGTTTCCAGGGAATTCTGACACCTGCAATCTTAAATGAGGAGGTGGCAGCTCTAAAATTGGTGCTTGCTGGCCCAGATTTGTCCCACATTACTTCAGGCAGGTGCACGCCTGAGGGACCTGCATGGGGAGCCATCAGCACTGCAGCCTTTTCTGCTAGTCGGTGAGCAGAGGGATGATTCAGGGCTTAGGTGAACATGGAAGCTCTCTGCAGAAGTCCTGCCCACTCCATTGATTATCAAAGGAAGCTAAGGGGACCAGCGCCAACATGCTGGCTCTCAGGCAGCTGCTAGGTTGCATGGGATGAATCAGGACATGAAGGCTTCCAGCTGGGCACCCAAAAGCATAGGGATTCTGATGTTACAAGGTACATTTGGTATTTAGATCACTTCAGTGCCATCTTTCTTCAGGTTTTGGGACTTTTTCTGCTTTACGGTGGACAAACAGAACAAATGCCAATGCAGATTTGAAAGGAAAATGAGTGTTTATAGAATTATTTGACTTAGTGCTTCTCCACTGTAAAGTACGCTACCGGGAGCTGGCCTTGTGAAAAGTAATTCAGTTTTGTAGGAAAAGTAAAACCTATTACCTCAGACCAAGTGACCTATGTCAAGTCCTCTGAAGTCTTTGTTTCTTCCAGAGCCACACATGATCACCATCACCATCCTACCCATGGCCTCCAAGTTGCAGTTGTGTCAGGTCCTAAGTAACCTGATTTCCTTTTGGCATTGACTGTATTAAAGGTCTAAGTCTCTCTGTTCTCTCCCACAGCAACCCAAGTATTTGCATAGATTGACCAAAGTGAATTCACGCTGGTTAAAGGGAGCAATGGAGACATGTGTTTCCCTACTTCATAGTCATAGCCAGACCTCAACACTGCTGCAAGTGTCTTCACTGTCTTTAAAATACCTGCCAACACCTACATAAAGCTGGGCTAAGAATGGATTTGAGGGTGGAGGATACTGAGGATGCAGGAAAAGAGTGGAAAACCCTGTAATGGGCTTGCTGAAGAAGGCTCCTTGAAATTGAGTTCTACAGAATTTGTAGCAAATTCACAAATTACAGAAGCTTGTGCAAACCTTTTGTACATGTTGCTGATTTCTGCCCTGATTTTTTTCTATCATTGGATAACACACAGTGATACTCTTAAAATGACTTTTTTTTTTTTTTGAAGATATATATGTTTAGGGTACAGAAAAGTATGAACAAGATCAATATATTAAAAATAATGCAAGACACATTGATCCAATTCTTACAGCTTCATATTGCTGATTTTCCTCTCTGGCTTAGACTTGAAGATTAAAATTGGAAAAAAACTGCAGAATAAATGTGTGTGGAGGCCCAAGCAGCACACCATGGTGTATCGATGTTGCTTTAGTAATTAACTCACCCAGCTGGACACCACAAGCCAGCAGTCTTTCATATCCACAAGAAGAGGTTCTGCTAAGATAGAAATAAAGTCTATGAGAGCACAAAGCAAAGAACCAGCAAAGAACCAAATCGTCCAGGCTACAGGAAAGAACCTGTCTTTATTAAATAGGTGATTAGTACTTCTCAGCAAATCCTGTTCTGTGCCCCAGAACTGGCGGTAATATTTGCAGGTCTGACTGATGCAGAAGAGAGCTGTATTGACTCGAGAAAATAAAGTTTTGCAAAAGGTTTGTTTCATATATGAAAATGGAAATGAAAGCAACAAAAATTATAACACGTTTGGGTCCTGGTCAATCCAGTTCAGGGAGCTGTTTTTATCACATGCTCCTGTTTTGTTCTAGTAAGTATAAACGGAAAGAAGAAGACATTTCTTGCATTCTCTGCTTTGATGACAAAACCTGGCAGGTTAACCCTGTGAATATTCTGCACTGATGAGTCTCCACAAATGTTAATCCTTATAGCAAGCATTGCTTTTTTGGATGTCCTTTGCTGTACCTTCAATAAACCCTAACAGTGCAAAGTAAAAGATGTAAACTCTCCATGAACCATGGATAATATATTAATTATCTATGGCTGATTCAGCCATATGAATAATTATGGCAATACTCATTAACGTTGCAGACAGAAAGCATCATTTCATTCATCTGTCTATTCTCTTATCAACACAGCAGAAGCTTATTGCCCGGCCTGAGCGCTGAGTCTCAGGCCAGCTGGATTAATTGCTGCTAATATAATTAATAAACACTGGGCAAGATGTTGAGGGAAAATACACACACTTGTTCTCAACCTGAATTAGCAAACACTGAGTCCCACCTCTACCTAACACCAAGAGGCCTCTGTCACTCCCTGTGAGCACACATCTAAAATGCAGAAAAGTTCCACAGAGTCCACTGGCGTAATGGATTTAATTTCAGACTCACTATTGCCCTCTCAAAAAACTCAAAGCAGGCAGCAGTGCTGTCCTCCCTGCTGCTGGATTTAGTTCTGACTGGATGAAGAGTTCATTGATCAGTCAGCACTGGATGGTTTTTCTTTTCCTTACAGCATTGCTGGAGAGCTGTAAGGAACAGATCCACAAGCAGATCGAAAGAAGAAATTATACGAACCTTGCTAACGCAGGTTTTGCCCAAACCATTGACCCCAGTGCTGACTTAAGATGCAGACAATCTTACAAAAGGCTGAATAATCACACTCCTAGTGTTACCAAGCTGCTATTATATATATATATATTTTTTCATTAGGAGCAATATGGGAGTCCCAAAAATTGAAATGAATTAAACATTTTTGAGCTGAGAATGGTTTAATCTCCATGTAGATTTCCATGAATTTTACAACCCATAGAATTTATGACAGCTGGGTCACAATAGCCAGCATTTGGTAAGAAGCGTCATTAGTCCAGCCCACAGATTGTACAAACAGCCCTTCTGAGGGACCTCAGAATGCTTTTGCCTTCTTCATTCCTCTGGAAATTTGGCTATACAAAGTCCCCCCAATTCCCCATTTACTCCATCTCTTCTCTGCTTTGCTGACAAACTGTGCCGATCTCCTTCAGTGCTCCCAAAGAGGGGGCAGGCATGCTGGGGGCTGGGGCAGAGCTGGGATTCATGACTCCTGCATGCTCAGCTGTTAGCATTCATAGGCTCAGGGCTGAGTGCTGCACAGTCTCTGAGTGTGTAATTTCCACCAGCTCCATGGGATCCCTCCACACTAGAAAAGCCTGTAGAACAGAACTGCAGGCATTCGGAAAGCCTAAGGGCATGGGGGATAATTGATTTTCCTAAATCACAGTTTAAACCTGTCTTTTGAAAAAAAAAAAAAAAGCCTGGCTTTGCTCAGAATCGAGGCAGCTATCATATTGTGAAAAGCTCAGTGAGAGCAAAAGTAAAAAGATGTATCACCCAGCTGCTTCTCTTCCTAAGTACCATCCACTCTGTGCATGGAATGAAAGAGGAGTCTTCTAAAACATCCAGAAAATGATTGTGTAGGGACTATGTCCTAAACCCTATGTACCAGGGGACAGAAAGAAGCCGTATGAGCCAAGCACCAGTTCCACAAGCAACTTGAATTTTCACTTTCTTATGCCTGATTTTTCAGCCTTAGCAGGAGTCTCGTGATATAACGGTTAATTTGGATAACGCATGTGTTCCACTGTCTGAGAAATATGTGCTGTAATACTGAGGAATAGACTTAGCTTGGCTTAAGTTACTTGGTCTGGTGTTTGGAGACCTCCTCTTGAATAAATTTTGTGAGAGCAGTGTCTACATATTTAATGGGAGCACTAGCCCCAAGTCAGAACTGTTTCTTTTGGGTTGAAATCTTGCATCTTGTGGCAATGGACCATGGGCATCAAATGAAGCCTTTGTCAACTGCCCAGTGACTTCCCATGAATGCATGTTGCAGAGGTTTAGGACATTTTGACATGACCTTTTCCATCCTGACACTATCAATGAGCTAACACTCCTTTCAGTATCTAAAGGGGGGGTACAAGTAAGCAGGGGACAGACTCTTTAGCAGAATCTGTTGTGACAGGACAAGGGGAAACAGTTTCAACTAAAAGAGGGAAGATTTAGATTAGATATAAGGAAAAAGTTATTTATACTAAGGGTGGTGAAGCACTGGCACAGGTTGCCCAGAGAGGTGGTGGATGCCCCATCCCTGGAGACCTTCAAGGTCAGGCTGGACAGGGCTCTGAGCAACCTGATCCAGCTGTAGGTGTCCCTGTGCACTGCAGGGGAGTTGGACTGGGTGGCCTTTACAGGTCCCTTCCAACTCAAACGACTCTATGGTTCTATAACACTCCGCTACAGTAACTATTAACATGTCTGGATAAATAAATCCATATGATACATTATGTTAATCAGCATTTGGCTGTCTTTCTAATTTCCACTTATTTTTTTTTTTTTTTAAACTGATTGTAATAATTCAACTTTGCAGAGAAAACAACCCCCAAATCCCCAGTATTTGTAAGAGGAATACATTCCAGCCAAATCACACAGACTAGCTTCTTTTGAAATTCTTGAAGACTTTGTGTCTTGTTTTAGAAATGTACAACTACTGATGAAAACAAGTACCCACAAAAGCAAAGGATTTCTAAATCCAGATTTATAAGCCTTTCCTGATCACTGACTGGCTGTGCACTGCCAGCATCTTTTTCAAGCTTAAATTTATATTGTGAACCAAAATAACACACTTCAAACATTCAGCATTTCACCAAAGTGTTTGGATGTAAACACACAGTCTAAATATGCATTCTGAACTACTACCATAAAAATTACTTCATTTACCTGTCAGTGTTTCAGTGTTACTGCATTTCCAATGCTGAAGTGGAAACACTAGGTTATTGGCTGTCACTATCTGAGTGACCTTGTTCTAGTCTAATTCACTGGAGTTGCAGAAACTTAGCTGCTTTCTTTTCCTAAAATTAAATTATTTTTTAACAAAGACATTGTTTTTTTTTTTTCTCCACTCCTACCATCTAATTTACCAGATCTTATTGAAATTCATAAATAATGATGCTCACCCCAGTTGCTGAGCTTGCTGTATTCTCCTGTTGCTGCACTGAAACCTGAGGAACACCCATACAATATCTGGCAGAGCAGCAAGGAATGTCTTGTGCAATGCCTAAGAGCAATATCTCTGCTGATCTGCCAGGGCTCCCTGTGCTGTTGGTCATTAATCTTTTTCAGCCAAAAACAGATGGGGCTATTAGGCAGGCTGGAGTAATGGGGGAAACTGGCAAGATACAGAAGAAAATGCATTATCTTCTGGATAGAATTGCATGTAAAAATGAGAACATTAAAAATGTATTTTTCATATTTAATTGGACGATGTACGATTATACCTACCAGAAAATAATGTGCAATGTGTTTTGTGCAGGGCATTTATAAAGCTGTTCAGCTGTGCTAGGGCCTTATTTCCCCCTGCAGAGAGAAACAGTAGCTACAGTCCTGAAAAGGTTTCTTTTGCTTTTTTTTTTTTCTAACACAGGGCTTACTCTGCTGCAATAGCTACAGCAGATAACACTATAAAGTGCCTCCGCTTGTCGCAGTATAAGGAAAAATACAGTTTATGATTTACATACAAAACACATGAAGCCCACCAGGTAAAACTTCAGCACTTCAGAAATAATGTGCACATGCCTGATTTTCAGTCTAACAAAAGCAGTGGACTTGCAGGTACATTGCTAATTCCCTCCTATCACTGAGTCCAAGATGAGGATGCTTATGAAAAGAGTAAGAATCAGAAATATGAAGTGGAACCAGATTGCTCATACAGGAAACTAGCAAGGCTGGAAGGAATTACTGAAAGTAAGACTCGGGAAAAAAAAATCCGATCGATATTAAGGACTATTCAGGATAAACAAAGACATTTCCAAAAAGTAGATGGCAAGTGGCAGATGATCCTTAGCCAGAAAATGATAGGATGGAAATTGCAGCCAAACATTTGAAGGTATATGCTGTGGCAACAGTGAGAGATCATGGAAACATATTAGGGTGTTATAATAAGGTATTAAATAAAGGTAACAGCTTTGGCCAGATCTTTAACTGCAAAGCCTGTTACATCAAAGGGAGAAGCATGAAAACAAAATAGAAGGATTGGGTGCCAGCCAGCAGATTATTATTTGAAACAGTAATTATGTCTGAAATACAGTGGGACGTCAGAAGGTGCTGGGAAATACACAGTTCAGGCTCTGGTGCTGGAAGGGGCTTAAAGGGCTGAAAAGATTCCAGGGACTTGAGCTTTGGAGTAGAGAGGAAAAGGAGACATGGGACAAAATGTGTCAGGGTAAGACCCCCAGTTAGAAGAACACAAGAATTCTGCAGGCTTTTATTTCTGATCCCTTGACTAGGAGGTTAGCATTTAGGAAGGTTAAAGAGGAAACTTCTTCAAAACACATCACCCTTAAAATCTGGTATGGTGATATTCCTCATTAGATACAACAACAATAAGAAAACAAAATGAAACAAAAAAATTCTTTTCTTTAAAAGAAAGAATCAGCAGCTCTAAATAAAATGAAAAAAACACCAACAACTCTGAAATCCTCAGATTAAAAGTGGAAGGGGCTTATAAATATGGCATTCCCTTACAGAAATGAAAGACAAGGACGAAGAAATGCTATTAAGACTGAACCACAGATTTTTTGAAGTTATTTAGACCAAATAGGGAACTTTCACAGAGAATGGAAATAAAAACTTTGTAAAGCTGAAAGGAAGGTATGTGATAATTAAGATGGAGTTTGAGCAAGCTCAGAGGGAATTTGAAGAGCAAAAAGTAGGAAGTTTAAACTGGACATACACATTTGCTCAGTACACCAAAAGCAGAAAACTGAAGAGAACCAGTAGGCCACCCAAAACAATAAGTAGAGGGAACAATTAAAGACAGTAAGGACATTGTCAAGAATCTAAATGATTTATTTGCATCAGTCTTCACCAGAGATGGTGTCTAAATGAGAGAATCAGACTTTCCAAAAAGCAAAGATAAGGTGAGGTCATAGACATGAGACTCAAGAGAGAAGTTGGTGGAACAAATCAATAAATCAAAGGCATTAAGTCACCAGGTTTATATGACATTTCTTGAAGACTTGGGGAGAAATCTGAGAATTAAGTAACAAAATTGCTAGCATATATCTATTACAGCAGAGGACTGGCAGACAGTCAGTGTCATAACTGAGTTGGGGATTTCTGTTTTTGGTGGTGTTTTTTTCATGGTGTTGGAGGAACCCTGGCAGCAAAAGACAGGTAAGTAAGCCTAACTTGCTACCACATCAATTGGCTGAAATGTGTTAAAAAAACCATGCCCCACATCTCTCAAATTAGGAATCACACAGACGTAACATGACAGACACAAGTCAGCACCAGGTTTGCAAGGAAAAAAAATGGACTCTTTGAACGTACCACCAATCTTTGTGCTGCCTACACCAGCCCACACACCTAAGCCCAGCCAGGAGGTCCCACAACTTGCTGCACAGGTCGACAACTAGCAAATGATTACCTCCCTGCTCCCCAGTCGGCTTCTCATAGACATTAAGGAGAAAATAATGTTCACATTGATAATGGCACACCCAGACCCTGTACAGGTCCACGGTAGAGGTTATGCAGTTGCACAGCAATCTAGTCCACTCTTGGGCAACATTGTTAAACCAAGGAGAAAAGAATATCTGGAAATGAAAGGGTTTTATATACAGGAAGCATAATGGTGGCCACACTGAAACTGTGACAGTAGATTTTGTGTAGGCACAACAAGCCTATCCTAGAATCTGCTTTTCTCATCTTTCTGCACATTAGTTAGTCAACAGGACTCTGCTGCAGGGTTCTTCTCGTTCGCAATATGCACAGTGACCTGACAATTAATGGTGAGTAATAGTGGACTCAGGAAGTTAAGATTATCCTTTTTTAAAAAAATTAATCTTAGCCAGGACTATCTGAGCACACATTTCACTTGTTCCCAGCTCTTCACAGGTTTATATGTAAATCTTTACATAAAGCCATTAAGAACCGAAGAAAAACACTTTTCTTCTGTACAGGAAAAGCAAAATTATGCAGTGACGTATTCTTATGCAGACAACAATCCCAGGGGAATAAGCAGTAGTTACACATAGCCTCCTGCCCCTTTTTATTTCTTGCCAAAGACGTTGCCTTTTTTTTTGGCTTTTCTTGAATATACACAGCATGATGAACTGATATTTGTAGTCTAAATGTCTGGTTTAACTGCGTGGTTTCCACCGTAACAGAAGGCTCTCACGAAATGTCAGATTAGAAATAAAACCAAGCTCTAGAGGGATGAGGTGGGAAGGAAAGTAGGAGGCCCAGTGGCTGGAAAACAAAATGGAACAAAGTGAGCAGAACACAATGTGGATTAATTTCCCAGCTCAGCCAGTGGTATTGTGTTGTACGGGGATCTGGGGAAGGGAGAGAGACACATTTCTCACTGAGTCAGTTTCTGCTTTCTCTATTAACATTGCAAAAGAAATTACAAATAGCCCTGCAAAGGGTAGTGCATTAAACCTCATCTCCTTATCCAATGTAAACACAACATTAATACTGAAGAATAAAGGAAATGGTAAAAAGTCCAGTGTCTTGTTTTCTGTGTTTTGCTCGTTAGGTTTCCTTTCCACCCTCCAGAATATTCCTCCGTGTATCAAAGTTGTGAACTTGACCAGCCCACATTCAAGCAAACACTCACACTCAGATTCCCAACACATTCTTTTCTCCCTAGAATTGGGAGTTTATTCCTAGCAGTTCTGCTCCTTTTATTTATAAACTCCTTTAACGAAGTAGTTCTCAGACCTTGTAGCAGGCAGCAGGAGAGCACCCAGGCTATAAGCTGCCGTTGCTTATATTGCCTGTTCAGCAAAGAAGTCCACTTAAAGCCCAGTGCCCAATGCCTTCATGGATGGGTGTGCACTGAAATGAGTCTACGGATCAATATCCCCCCACACAACATGCCTTGTAGGCAAAATCCAATTCTTGCCTAAAAAAGATAAAGAGTTACAACCAGGCCCTTTATTTTATGAGACACACATGAACAAGTTTCTCTGTGAAAACAGACCTTACACCGATAGGTTTTGTTTACTTCCTAGCAGAGTTACTGATCTTCTTTACTGGACCATCAGAACCGAAGATGAGAAAGAAACACAAGGGAGATATTTCGTTGGCAAGGGAAGGGACAGTATTTAGGGCTGGGAAAAAGGCAGGGCAGGGCAGAGGTGATTTTCCTGATAAAACATAACTAATTTGAGAACAAAAGACCAACCAATAACATGTACACACCTAAACCAGTAACACACCTTCTCTGGAGTGCAGTATTGTATAAGTGTCCCCTTCATTTTCAAGGCTAATTCAGACCTTTGGCTCATCCTGCATTAACAAGGTCATCCAAGTTGAGAGGGCCACTGTGAACGCTCACAGGCGAAAGTCCCCTTTCAGAGTAGTGCAGATTTGAAATTCACAGGACAGCGACCCGAAGATCTTCTTTTACAGATAAAAAGCATGTCAAATTATTAAATAGCAACATGAAATCCTATATTCTGAAGGTCTGTCTTTGCTCTGCAGTTGAGAGAACAGAGTGCATTCTCAGCCTGTGCCCCATCCCCAACTCCTACGGTATGGCGGGCGCACGGCCGGCCCCTGTTGTCGACACCTCACAAATGCTAAAGCTGAAAGGCCTGGGACAGTCGGGGAAGGGGCTAATGAGCACAGTTTGAAGACATGTCACTTCAAATTTCTACTGTTAGAACTGCCAGGTATGGTATAAAAACAGAAAGTATTTCTCAGTTCGAATTCTGAAGACTGGGCCCCAAACATTGAGCGGCTCCTCCCTTCGGTGTCTCTGTTTCCCGTAACCGGGCTCCACTGTGCTAGCTGTTGTTCTCTGCCGTGAGATATTTGAGAGCTGCAAAGCCATAGTGACGTGACATGTCCTGCTGGAACTCCTCCTTCAGGGTCTTGAGACAGATGCGGTATTGCTTGTTGGAGCGGAACTTGGTGATGTCGAAGCTGGGGGCATGCGGCATGTGGATCATGTAGGCGTTGGGCAGCACCGTGAACTCGTACTCCTGGGGACAAAGACACCAGCTGTGAGGGGCGATCCTGAGACCTCCTGAAGCGCACCCCTCCCACAACTCCACAGTTAAACACGTTCCGTCATGTGACAGCACAGGCCTCAAAAGTAACTAACCCATACAGCTGGGGCAAATAAACCTTTTTCCTAGTTGCACTTTTTTGTGTTTATGAAGGACCTACTTTGTCTTTAAAAATGGTTTACTCCATATAAGGCAAATAATAGGGAACAGCGCTAAAGATATGCCTGCAGCCACGTCTGCAGCTCAGACTTTGCAGCAGTGTGCTTGTAACCAACTGTGAATGCACACAGCATGAGTCTCCAATATCCATGCAAAAGTAAGCTTTTGCCCCTGTAATTTAGCTTACTGGGGATGCTGGAATAAGCAATATTTTAAAAGGCACACCCTGTGTTGCTTTGCCTGTATACAAGGACACTTACAGTAACAAAACTGTTCCAGACTATTTATAAACCTGAAGTAGTAGGAGAATATGGTATCGTTTATAGACTGTGTGTGAAAATGGGCCTGCTAATTCCATATGCCCTGAGAAAGTTTTATATTAATTAACTTGCCCTTCGCAAAGTCTGAGATATTGTGCTAATTTCTCTGCTGCTCTCAGTTTACTTCGCTAATTCCTTTATCTGACCAAGTTTTTGACAGTTTTTGACATTTTTTGCTGTTGTTAAAATGACAGTTCATCTAAGTTTCAGTTACTGTTGTTAGATTTGCTCCATTTTGTAGTTAAATGTATGATCACTGGGGCAGAGCTGAACAAAAGAGCACTTAGAAAAGTTGGGAAGTCACTAGTTAGGATGTGCAAGAACCAGGTATCTGCTCTCAGAAGAAAATGGGCAGGAAAGGGATGTGAATCTCAGTATCCTGTAGCCAAACGAAGTACCCTAACCACTAGGGTTATGCTAGCTACTTTTTTTCATATGAAATTTCAAAAAGTCTGAGTTTGTATGGGATCCAAATGACACTTCAAAGCCTCCAGAAGTACATTTGCTATTGTTCTCACCCAGTTTGTATTTACAACCATTGTTGCATTGCTTTATTAACCATCTCTGCATGAGGCACTGGAACAGCCACAAAGCTTCTCCAGAGCATGCTGGCTTTAAGACAAATGGTGCTGAACTTCCCCTGGTTTGCACACTCCAGTCATTTGTAGCTTGAGGAGTCTGTGTGGGGACATAGACTATCTGCAGTGCAGAGGCAGAGTATTCCAAAATATTTTGTCAGAGAAAGGCATTTATGGGAGAGAACACACATGAGCTAATAAGCACTAGGATTCTCACCTACAGATTTTCTTCACCAAACAAAATATGATCAACTCAGAAGAGACCAAAAACTGCTGGGTTACGATGCTACCAGAAACCAAGTGTTTGAGCAATGCAGCCCAAAATGAAGATATTAAGGCTGCAGCGCTGTCCCAGAGGCACTTACAGAATAGTAGCATCTGTTGGACAGCTACAGCTGTATGGCTGCTCCTTTCTTATTATGGGAGTGCCTGTTCCCTGCCAGACAGTGCTGAAGTGGTAAATCCTTGTGCCAAGTGACAATGCTGTCATATATGGGAATGGGTCCCTCTGAGCTTCTGAGTGTACAGGAAGAGCCAAAATAATCTGGTAAACCAGCAGAACTCTTTTAGCTGGATGAGACTTAGAACTAACGGGGAACCAATCACAAAAACAGGCTTCCATGATGGAATGAGGAGAGCTGATAAACAACAAACTGCATAATTTTTTTTGCAGGACCTTAACAACAAGGCCTCAATCTGCACAGGAAGATAAATCTCCCTCATACAATCTTTTCTGTTGTGCATCTCTTTCTCATGTTTCCATTTCAATCCCGTAACCCTGCAAGTCAGTGACTGTCTGTGCTCTGCAGGGTAAACTGTTCAGCACAGCAGTGCTCCCATCCCTGAAAGGCCTTCAAGCACATAAAGTGTTCCAAAACTCCAAAACCTTAATAGTCTGCTGCTAATGACCCCACCCTGGGCTGGGGTCCTGGAAGAAGAGATGCTCACAGTCTAGTTCCGTGATCACTGGAAGAGCAGGGAAAGGTTTCCTAAAGGCCCATCCCTACCATGAGGAAACGTCTGTTGAAAAGCAAAGCACTTGCAGGAACCTCTGTCCCTACCTCACAGGTTATAAATGCTTTAGACAGCCACTGTCAGTATCTATATATTTTTAAAGTATCCAGCTCAGTGGACACCTGTGTGCCCCCAGAATAATAATGATGATTATCTCCACGCTACTCTGGAGGACAGTAGTGGCACAGATCCTTGCTAAGGAGTCTCCCACAGTCCTTCTGACAGACACTGCTGTTGTGAGGAGATGGGAATTAAATTCAGAAACTGTTTCGCCTGCTGGTAACGGAGCCAGCCAAACAGCTGGCAGCAACCTGATCCCTTGCTGAACCCGAAGGAAGGCTTTATGGGTGCTTGGTCCAGCATTCCCTCCTTTTTAGGGAGGGGATGTTGCCCCATTTATCCCAATTCCTTCCTCCCATCCTAAGGCGGAGCCGGTGAAAGGAGACAGAACTCCAGAGACGGATCAAAGTATGCAACAGAAGGAGTGCCTGGGACATCAAAGCTCCCAGAAGAAAAAGCGTAAGTAAGCCCTATTCAAATGTATTGCAAGGAAAAAAGAACAACAGGGTAGTGCAGCTAGACCAGGGAATTTGGTATTTCTATCTGCCATAGAGGAAAGTATCATGTCTCCTCCAGGCTGAGGTTATGGGAAAACAAGCCAATACCCATGTTGTAATAGATTAAATTGAAACATCTTTTCAGTGAAAGAGTCTTTTTAAGGCTGGAAGAGTGAGAAAAGCAATGCCCCAATTAAGCTAGTTCCATCTCAATGGCCATTTGAAATACCTGCACTACGATCACCTTTGAAACATGTTCCAATTTCCTATGTGAGTCTATATGCTGAGCAAACGTCACTGAACAAAAGAGTTAAATCATGAGTGCTGGATGAGAGCTGCCAGTGGGAACATAAACTCTGATAGTCAGATTAAGGAATAATAAATCATTACACTGGCTCTCTCCACAACTGATAGCTAATTGATTGAAAGTGCACTGGAAGATTAAAGTGCTGTAGAAGAGCAGTGTATTATTATTAATGATAACACAATGGACACTATCTTTTTTTTTAGTCTATAGTCATTTTTTTCTCAACATAATTAGGTACAAATTTGTTGGGAATGCCCTTTGGTAAACTGAGGGCAAATGGTGGGCAGCCCAAGCTGACCATGTGGTTTTGCAAGCAGAAGCAGAAAGCATCCCTCTCACATGCCTGCCTGCATGAAAAATACTATATTCTGCACCCCAAAGACATAATCTCCCAGTAACTTATTTTATGTCTTGTTCTGCCCTGCTTCATGTAAGCTGGTAAGAACTGGGCAGAGAACGATCAGCCATGACCCATATTGAAGCTGTCATAGCAGAAGTGTACATAGCTGCATACAGCTGACCAAATAGTATGGTTTTTCAGTTAGCATGATATTCAACTAGTTCAAAAACTGGAAATGAAACCAACCAACCAAAGAAAAAAAAAAAACAACACCAAAATAAAAGGAAATGCCATGACCCAGACCCTGCTGATTAACACACCGGTTAACTTCACTTCCAAGAACAGCAGGGACAGGCAAACTGCCATTTCAGTGCACAGCAGCACTGGGCTCCCATGGAGCCATAACCACTGCCAATCCAAAGATCTGGGACTGTGGCAGGCACCTTGGCACCTCTGAGAGCTCTGGTACCAATCTGTGGTCCAGAGGTTTCTCTGCATCCTTATTCTTACAAATTCTGCTCAGCATGGAGATCCCAAGACAGAGGCAGGTAGCCCAAGGATCAAATACCTCGATCCTCTAGAGTCTGCCGCACAGCCAGAGATCTCAGAAATGTGAAGTCCTTGGCTTTGCAGAGATGCACTGTAAATCTAGGCCAGAAATTGAAGGTACTTGCCTTGGATTCAATTTGAGATTGCTTTTTGAATTCTAAATTAGCAGCTGGGCCTCACCAGCCTCTGTTTAACTGAGAAGCTTCCAGCCAGGTTTATAGATCCCACGTTAGGTAATGAGGCTGGTAACAAGTGCTGAGGTGCTTGAGCCCACTGCTGGGCAGGAGGCATCACGCCACTGGGAGACAACAGCTCACTCAGAACTGACAAATGAACTAAGGACATTCCTTTTAACACTTGGCAAGGACTAAACTGTGCATTCCCAGCTCAAAAAGCCCTCACTGAGGGACTCATAAGGCCAGACAAACACTTCAGCGATGCAGAAGGTGGATGTCATTTAACAACCCTGCAGCCCATCCTTGGGTGAGTTATGCGGGTGTCATCTCCTCACCTGTGCATCCAGCTCCATGATGTGAGCTACTTTGTTCCAGCCAAACCCAACAAACCGCCTGTCATACTCCGGGCAGTCCTTCCTCACGACGACGTATGGCTCGAAGTCTGCTTCCCATTCCACGCGATAGGGGGTGGTGGCTGTTCGCCACTTGGCAAAGTTCGTTGGCGCGTGCCCTTTAGTCCAGACGTGATATCTTAAACAGACAGAAATGGCACAGACGTGGGGAAGCAATTAAATAGGATGCATCTTGGCAAGGCTGCAAAATGTTACTTGTTAGATAAAATGCTCAAAAATAAGGACATTAGCTTACAGTTCACGTCGTCATTTTCAGGACATAGCAGAGGCAATTTCTAGGACTATTTCCAGCTCGCTTCCCACAGCCTCGGTGTGCTCGATGCTTAAACACATCTAGCTGGTGAAGGATAGTGTGAAAACACTACCTAACGCTCATGTGAGAAACAATTACAAAATGCTCAGACAGTTCATCTGCACTGCAAAGTGCTGCTTCTTGTTCCTAGCAACCAAGTGGCTGTATCAGTGCTCTAAAATCAGCATGAAATCCTGTAGCTCACATAAGGCTCTGAAAATTAGCTATTTCTACACCACAGTGACATTCACAATCTGGTTTATATGTAATTTTATAATTTGTACAAGAGATACCTGCAGCTCTGGATAGATGTTCCATTTTATTAATTACTGTTATTACTATGGCAGGAGCCAAAGTGCATAATTAAATTAATAAGTAAAATATCACATAAAGGCTTTCTGTTGCACTTCATATATTGCAGGAGTGCCCACGTGATCCTGAGTAAGGTAATCAATTTGATTTACAGAAAAAGATCCTTTTATACTTCGTTGATTTTGTTTAGCCCACTGCAGGTTCCTTCCAAGCACAGCTTGAACCCACCCCATTAGTACCAGGGTCAATGACTCTCTCGCCCACTTACTCTTCTTACACCTTTCCAAAAATCAGTGAGACAGGCTCCTTCTGCAGACTCATAGATTAAATAATGAAACAAAGGCATAGCAGGCCATCTGTATTACAGTGTTCTGAGATGTGTAACAGAAGGGGCAAAACAAACATCCTGCCAGTTTGTAATGTAAGGTACATTGAATTTACAGGGATGACTTGTGCTCAAAGTGAAGAGATTTAAGCTTTAACTATTTGCAGAACCGGGACCTGAGGCAATGGCTCAAGCCAGAAATTCTCACAATGTTGCAAGCCATTGCTAAAAACAGAGACCCCAACACAAGAGTTTCCGCTTTGGCTCTATGTTCATGTGGCTTGTAACCAGACAAACAGAAAAGTGCTCAACGTCACTGACTCTCCTTGTTCAGGGGCAATGCAGGAGGATGGAATTATTAGGACAGCAATGAGGTCCCAAGTAACTTGCTAACGGGCTGAATCACTTCTAGATATCTACCCTGGGGACAATGAAAAACAAAGCCCTTCTGTATTAAAAAGACTGACAGTGAATTAATTAACCAGAGGTTATTAGAAACCAGCGCCAAGAAGCTTACAATCCGTAATGGCCTTTGGAACCATCTCCAAAAAGCCCATCCTTTTTCCTGGTTCTTTCAGAAAATGACTTGGTAACTTCTGCAGTCACTAATTGGCAGCTATCTATGCTGGAAAAAACACAACCACAATGCAGAGCTTAAAATGATACGGGACTGTGGAGGATGCTTTATCTTGTAACATCCTACCTCCGGCATTTTGAAATTAATTATGATAATGATAATAATGACTACTAAACACTCATGAAGTGATTTGGATCTTCAAAGCCCCATGCAAACTTTGGTTAATTGAGAGATTCCTGCAGAAAATGAGGCAAATGCTGCAGTTCTTCTAGCAACCCTCTCCCACTGATTAAAACAGAGTGGGGAACAGGACACTACCCATAAAACCATCACTTTCTACCCTTTTTGGGGATAGCAATGTAAGCAGGCACCTTAGTTAAGGCATAACCTCTGTGAGTGGAGAGAGTGAACCAGCGGGAAAAATAAAATTGTGGGGAACAGACAACGAAGGGAAAACAGGGAAGTGAGATTGGAGAGACAAAACAAAACCAAAGGGAAGGAACAGACCTGACCATAACAAAATAATACCAAAGATCTTCTACTTGCCTCTTCAGAGCAACTGATGTGAGTGGAGGGCAAGAGGCAGACAAAAAGGTGGCTGAGGTCAGGACAAAACGTAAAATGAGTACAGGATGCTCAAATAAGGTGTGAGCACTATTTATAATGGAATAATCAGACTGGGAGGCTTCAGGATTGCGTACATATATGTACAAAAAATAAATGCCCACATATATATGTACGTAGACGTATAATCTGCTGGAGCTAGGTCTTAGCCAATCACTAATCATCATGTGATACTGCAAGCAGAATATGCAGACATCATTGCACAGGATGTCCTTGTAGGGGCAGCTACCATAAAAGAGTGAGTCATTTCCAACAGCCTTTGCTCCAGGTGATGCAGTTGTGTGATCTGGTTCATTGTCTGCACTGGTCTTCCATCAGCAGGACAAACGAGTACATCTGTTTTTTCTGCTCAGATCCTTCTCCTCCGAGATTTAAACACACATATTAGGGTCACACTCAGTCTCACAGACTCCTGGGAAAATTTCTCTTTGTGAAAATAATGGCCACGATATTTTCAATTACAGTGGAAATTTTGAGAAATCCAGAACAAATCATTTGATCTCTGTAAGATGATGATGAGTTTCATTCCTATGGTTCATAGAAAACATCTATACAAACAAAACTGTTTGGGGTCAAATGTTACATCTTAATTTCTATTTCCACTGCTTTTTTTTTTTTTTTTTTTTTTTTTTTTTTAANTTTTTCTTTTTTAAAATACAATTTCAAAACTACAGTAGTCTTTGTTAAAGTTAGCAAAATAAAATTGTTATTCTTCTCAGAATGTCCATCCTCCCTGCCCTGTCACTCAAAGCTTTACGTTTCAGTGAGAAAAATGATTTGGTGAAAGAAAAACTTCCTCAGCCTTGTTCTCAGATGCTTAAACATTTTGCTGGATTGTGGATGCAATCAGTTAATTAGTTAATCAGTCGTTGCTGGTTATGTTTTCTCAATGTGATGCATCTCCCACCAGCTGTGGTTTTCCTTGTGCCTGAAAGCTGTGTCTGCAGTACATTCGTGGTTCATCAGCTACAACCCTGCCACTAGGAAGGCACGTCCTCATGAGGCACAGTCCCTGCCAGCACCTGCACACAAAGCCAGAAAGCTGAGACAGAGCATCCCACTGCTGCAGAGGGTTTCCACCCAGCACACCGTTAGCCACAGATGCTAACATCTTCCTTTTTCATTTGGTGGTGACTGGGGGATGTAATTGAGAGCCGTTTTGTACTTCTTAGCTGCCCAGAGGTAGAAAAGGTCACCATTTGGGAAAGAGGTGACAAAAGCAATTTCAGCCAGGGGAAGATCGTAATCTACAGTGTGGTGTGAGGGACTGGAATGCTGCAGGCACTCTCAGCAATCACTGTCACAGCAGTCCTCCTCAGATCACTCCTACCCTCTCAGCCTCAAATTTCAGCATTATTAAAGCACCTTGAAGGTGGAAATTCTCAGCCTAGATCACAGCTGCTTTGTGGCTGTTGACAGATTTCAGCAATGAAATAAGGCAAAGCAAAACAGGGAAGCATTTGTAAAACGGGTCCTACATTAACATGTAAACCAGCTACAGAATGCATGTCCTTCAATTCTTAGCCTTGTCATAGCAAAACTCTCACAGATGTTAAAGAGATTTTTGCCTGAGTGAGACTTGCGAAAAGACCCGAAAATCTGGCTGTGTATGTAACATGCCAGCATACTGTAGAGCTTGAAGATGAAATCTGTAGTGGAACACCAATGCTGTGCAGGCTGAAAATTTTGACTGCTGGTGGAATGTAATAGCTGAAAATCCTGAGGATGTTATTTTCCACTACAAGGATTTTTTCTTTCAAGTATGGGAGAAACAATTATTTTCTGTCAACAAATACCTTGTTATTTTGTATATCTTCAACTGCTAAAGAAGAATGGGAGGGAGAAAAATGCTTGCTCTGTTGTTACCTCTAAGTAACTTTCAGTAGAGAGGTATGTCTCCCTAATATCTCAGTCATCTTGACCTTCTATTTCAAAGTAGTCACTGGTAGAGACAGGCTCTGAATTGTCAGGCTCACACAGGCTGTCTGCTATATCTGCATAAAGCTACAAGAAAGAAAAGTGGCTGCTGCAATGAGAGAGGTGCATAACGCAGTGAATGGAAGGACTGTGAGGAAGGATTTAAGGTAAGGAAAGGATCGGAGAGGTCATAAAGAGTATTTTCACAGTTGTTATCTCTACATCTCAAAATACTGTATAAAGGAGAGGTGAACATTGTTGCCAGCATTTCAGAGAGGAAGAAAAAAGATGTAAGAAAGAGAACTGATTCATGTATCACCTCCCAGCAGGGAAGTAGCGGAGCTGGGAGGAGAACACAGGTCTCCTAAGCCCCCCCTCTGTGCAGTATCTTAAGGCCCTATTGTACTGTGTCACTGTGGTGCTTTACAAATGTCTGCTAATCAGACCTTGTCTCACACCCACGAGACAGTTAACCCCTGGTAGCTGCATTTAAAAACTGAAGAGTCTGACAGATAACAGAAGTGACCTGTTCACAGCCACAAAAGGAGTCTGCTTCAGAGAGGAGCTCCACATTTTGGTGTTCTTTGCTTCTCAACTTCTAGTCAGAGTACACTTTTACCTCTGCATTGGGAAACTCAAGCTATTTAAGCAGCTGCTTCATAATTTATAAGAATCAGAGAATCACAGAATGTTAGAGATTGGAAGGGACCTCGAAAGATCATCTAGTCCAATCCCCCTGCCGAAGCAGGAACACCTAGAGCAGATCGCACAGGAACGCATCC
>VXAV01008623.1:56495-92040 GCA_013399715.1 Alectura lathami
CTGGCCACAGGGTTTCCTCCTTGCTCTATGCTTTGGCCTCAGATGACCCGCCTCTGTAGGGGAAAAGGTTTTTATTAAAAATAGCCCTGTTAATGGATCAGAGGTCTGCAGTTTGCTCGGCTCAACTTGCTCACATTCATTATCATACAGTACATATGGAGGTTACTCTTCCCACTTTCTTTACACTAATTATTTTGCCTCGACAGGTGCTGGCATTGCAGTCATGTTCCTGAGCTAGTTAGACTCTCACTCTGTTTTAAAGACACAGAACCAGATAACGAGTGTGTCACAGGGGCAACAAGTTCACTAATGTTTTGTGAATGTTTTTTTCCATCACTGACATTAAGAACCTGGCATGCTTGAGGAAATTGCCCACATCTCTGCTAACATTGGATGCTACTGTACATTTAATGACCCTTGGTCTGGTTCAATTTTGAAATTGATTCTTCTGCTGCTCTAAGCGAGTTATTCTGATAGATAAGAGGGCTCACATTTAGACCTGAGCTTTTTCTTTTGCAACTATATTGTATCACTTCCAGTTACAGCATCTTCCTCTACCCTAAAAATTATTGTGCCTTGCTGGGCACAGTCACACTTTAAACATCTACAAACTGCCTTTTTCAAATCTGCTCAAACTGCATTATTTTGGGAATGTGTGCGAAGGGTAGGGTGCGGAGGCACTGAGAATGTGGGTGGTGGTGGGGAACCATCCTCCACGGTGCATTTACCTGAGGTACTCGTAGAGTCCATACATGGGCAAGAAGTCAATGTCAGACAGAAACATGTACGGTGTGCTGATATGCTTCATGGCCACGTTCCTCAAAAGATTTACGGGGTAGAACTGGCCCTCCTTGTACACGATGTGGTAGCCGACATTGTGGCGGCTCATGAGCACTTCTGAGCCCTGGGCATAACGCAGAAATTGCTGGGCTTCTGCATCAGAAAGGTAGAGTGCCAGGCTGATTGGACCTTCCCAGTGTTTGCAGATGGCTTCAAGCATCTGGAGCCTGAAAGAGGAAGGGTGAGAATAAGAAAAGGCAGTCTCCCTGTCTGGAACTCTTTGCCTGGGTTCATCTCATCAAATACGGCTATCTCTTCCTAAGTGAGACAGATTGGGGTCACTTTATATCCTGTGGAAAGCAATAAATATTTCTACAGCACCATTCATCTTGTCTAAGTCTACGTCTCCTTCTGGACAGACGGACTGCACCCTAGATATGCCTACTTCTCTCCACTGAGTACACGGGAGACAAAGATGGCCCTGGCTCAGACAGAAATATCCACAACACAAATACATAAAACAGTGCTCAATTCACATTTCAGGCCAAGACAATTCTCACACCCTAATATAATATAATGCTTTTCAGAGAGCTTGCAGAGAAGAAAGGTCTATAGGCCTGCAGATTATTTAACCTCCTGTTTAGGAAGACCTTCCCAAATTATTTTTGAGGCAGTTAAATTTTAAAAGCTATGACAAAGTAGTAAGTCAAGGGAGCACTGACTTATATGAACATTTGCGTTGGCTGGAGAAAAACTCACTGTCAGGGAAAGGGCAAAAGGATGAAACACTGATAGCAATGGGATTTACTATGAGTAGGCAGTAAGGAGAGGAGGTAGAGACATAGCACTGACATGGAATTTTACACAAAAAAAGTCATTTAAAGTACTAATTTATGTATGTTTTAGCAGTACCTCCTCAAATTCCATGAAATGATTTTTAAAACAAGCTGTATTGATCTATATTTTTTAAAACTCCCAGCAGTTCCAATATTATTGATGAAAATGACAATAAAAGACCTAACATAATGTAAATCAAACCCAGCCTGGCCAAAATAGATTAATCACTTTGGGCAATTTAAACACAACTGCCTTGAGATTAAGATATGCCACCCAAAAATTCAGCAAGAACTGATTACAAATCTTCTTGAGTTAATATAAAGGGAAATGAACATATGCAGCCTAGCCAGATATTCTATTAAAAATTAAGAAGAGTAGGCTATGCAGCATGATTACCTTTTCTACCTTTCAAATCCACATTACTAGGTTTTTCCTATTAATATTTATACAGAACATAAGAAAAGTTTTCTGCATCATTGTAATCAGAGAAAATAATTTCCCCCTCCTACTATCGCACTAAGCATTGCAGCAGAAAGGATTGATATACCAGCAAACACAAATTCTGATTTAACATTAATAGCTTTTTCCTGCGTTTCTGATGACATCCAAGACGATATAATCATTTTGTCTTAGATACGAGATATTACCTTTACCAGTCTATACCCGGTACATTATTTTCTTTTTATCTATTACTGAAACAAAGGTTGTTATCAGCCTGAAACACACAGCTGAATTAGAAACCCAACTCGATAAAAAAGATCTAAAAGGGATGTGAAGGCTTTAGGCTTTTGATTGCACTAATAACAAATACAGACAAAAAAAATGTATTTTCTGCCTTTCTCGAACTTGGTGGAAGCCTGTTAATCAAGAGGATCCATTTCAGCAGCATTCAGATTTAGGGAGCCTTCTATAAATGAAATACTTTCCTAGAAAGAAATGCAGCAAAATGCCTTTCAAGGACTCTAAGCAGTGGAAAAATGGCATACATAACTTACTTAAACGGCACACCTGATGAAGCCTGCAAAGCTTTCCACGATAGTTAAGTGGAAACTGGCTTTTTCTCGTATAAATTTCCAACTGGACAGCTCAGTGCCCTTCAGAATACTCCATTTTGCTGTGTTGTTCTCACTGACAGGCTCCACTTCTACGAGTTTGATACAGGGACTGCTGAGTGATGCTCCATAATCTGCACTCTGTACGTTGTTAGAATTGTCTCTTTTGACCATAAAACTTAGAAATACAAGTTTCTGAGCTCACCAGTTTATTTCTTTGCTGTTATTGGCCTTTAAAAATGCATTCTCTAGAGAAAATATATAAACTCTTATACTGCGTAATAAATGAGGTCATCATTTAGTAGGCAATTTTTTTAAGGTCTGTTTCAGTCAAGACTAATTTACTGGAAACCAAAAGCTTTGTGAGATTCTTCACTTTCACTCTTCCTTTTCAGCACATTCAAATAATTTACAAGTCATTCTCACCTGGACCTCAAGCTGTCTAATGCTAATTTTGTCTTTCCTGGTCCACATCCTCACCCCAAGTTTTGTAACCCCCACTCCGAATCCTAGGTAGGTAACAAGCCTTTAAAAGGGCTGCCTAGCCAAAGCACATGCTTGAAAGCCATATACAAAGCCAGCGATGTGACCAAGCCACTATTAGACCAAACCTGTCACATCAGTACAAAAGGTGACAACTAACCCGTAACAACAACACTGAATGAAGTCTCCCTCACAGCCTCTGCCTACAGACACCAGTGTTAGCTCCCAAGCTGCTCCAGTGCCTTCCGCTCCCCAAGCCTATGGCACAAACAAACCTAAGCCTGCACAACAGCCTCAGCCCGGGCAGGACTAGAATTGGAGACAATGGGAGTCGCTTTTTTGCCTTTCCTTATGTTGGCTGATCATTTGAAAGAGCTAAGCAAGAGTGTAGCATATTGTTTACGTACATGCCACTTTCCATCTGAGACACTATTCTTAAATGTCTACAGCTATGCCGGAGGAGTTTAATAAAAGTGGTCTAAAGAAGGTACAAAAAATAAAGCAGTAACTGAAAGATGTGAAAGAAAACAAAGCAGCTAAACAGCTCTTTGGTATGATATTATTTATTGATTTTAGCTGAAAGAGAATATTTCCAACTCCAATCAATAATTTATAGCAACACACCAAAGAAGTAGGGAAGATTTTTCCTGCACAGTATCAGGAGGGCTGTTCTTCCTGAATAAAAATGTGTGGTTCTGTCTATCAATAAAAACATGTGCCCCACTGAGGATCCAGAAAGAGAAACAGATGCTCAGACTTTGCATCAGTGCCAGTGAATCAGCACCGAGCCTCAGCTCATTCTTTTGAATTAAATTCTGGGGGGAAAATATACCATGTGTACAGACCAGCTTCTACTAATTTACTGTGGCACTCGCTCAGGGTCTAGCTTAATTTATTTCTTTAGGTTTTTACTCAAAGGTTTGTGAACACTTAAGAAATGTTTCCTCAATTAAAAATCAATGGAACAGACACCGATGCACACAGCACATCATAACACAATGTGCAGGATGCAGTGCTGAGGCACTGCTGAAACAGAACAGCCCTCATCCGTTCATGTTTATTTCAAAACAGGTTGCAATTGTTTTGTTGATATGAATTCCTCCAGTCCTCCTGGAATCCTGATGACCTTCCACTGGTGCAGCAGTGGTGATAATCATGGGTCACACAGCATTCTGCATGCGCTCCACTGAATGAAGTTTCAGCTGCATGCTTATATGGCAAGAAGTTCTGCTGGGTCTGATAGCAGCAACTACAAAGTTTGGAATAGAGTCGAATTGAGAAGCAGAAGGAAAAAGGAGACGGGCAATTCAAAGTATCACAGAGCTGGCTGATCTGGACTGCACTGTCAGAGCTTCTGAAATGGGAAACAGTGGGAAGCAGAAAGGTGCAGGTGGAGCTTGCATGAAATGGACTTTTTTCCCCAAATTAAATACCAGTTAAATTCCAGTTTACATTGGAACCTAAAATTGGAAAGAGTCAAACTACAAATATTATCCTGAAAACCAACATATGTATAAAAATGCAGTGACTGATCAAAAGGAGATTTTTCATTACACACTAGCACACTAAACCCAAAATTACTATATTTTAAACTGCCTAATTTGAAACTAAAATGTTCAGTTTAGATTCTCATAATAAGAAAATCATGTTACTAATCAAAATTTTCTGCAAGGAAAATACCAATGAAAACAAAACTATGATAGTCTGATGAGGAAATTCTGCATGTAAAACCTTTGATCAGGTGCCACTTCTTGCCTAAATCCATCACAAACATCCCCGGTTTTTTCTAAGTTGCTGCAAAATCCACGAGCTATTATTAGCTTATGTCAGGCATTATTGCCTGACAACCCTGACAAGTAACAGCTCCTGCAGTTCCAGTATTCAGCCTCTCATAAGCTCTAACCACACTCCTGTGTGGACTGCAGAGCTGAAGTGTGGATGCATGTGTGATGTCTACATGTGCTTCTCTTATCCAAAAAAGGTCTTAGAGTATGACATCTAATGTCCTGTTAAATTTTTTTCTTGCTCAGTGTTTACATAGTTGGATTTCTTGTAAAGCTCTGAGGCGATCAGAAAATACTCTCTTCCACTTCCAGATGAACAAGAGATTTTCCTCACCTGTCCATTGAAAGCTGAGCCACCAGTGTTACATCAGTATTGTCTGAAGCAGGCTCGTATTCATAATGTAGAAAATACAAATGAGTGCGATGGACGGTGAAACGTTCTCGACGAAATTCATAGCATAAGTCATCCTCGTCTAGCTCAGACAGCTGTTTCTGGAGCTGTAAGGAAAGAGTGGACTTAAGGTGAGTTCTTTACAATTCCTCTTGTCAGTCAGGGAGAATAGGGAGGTTGGGAACTGCAGCATGATGTAATGGGGAGCGGAACTGAAACACATGTAGCTGGGTTTTCCCAAGCCTCACTCCTTCCACTCACTGGACAAGGGATAAGAAAAAAAGTCTAATTAAACAGATGAAGCAGGCAGACCATTCACTGTATTATGGCCTATGTTTTGTATATATCATACATATTATGGACTTCCAACACCCAGACTAGCAGTGAAACAGTGAATAATCACAACATTTAATAACTGTCACGTCTCAAGCTAATGCTCCAACATGGTGCATAAGACCATTCCTTATTAGAAGCCGTATTTTAAACCACTTGTAGACCTACAGTGCCAGTAGGGAAGGCTCAGCAGCAGATTAAGCTTGTACCCTGGACTGAGCAATTCCCATTCTTCTGCCTTGGTTGGAGAACAGTAAGTGTTGCTGGGGGTATGGACAGACAGTTGGAAAAGTAATATTTTAAAATGAATATTAGTCAATGTCTTAGAACATACATATCTGCACTGGTATAATTTTGCGATGAAAATAATCTTTCAACTGCAGAGGAGCAAAAATTAAGCACAAGATTTGTACTTCTGGATACCTGGTTTGAGAAACTGAAAGGACTCAGATTAGCAGAGAGCAGGTATTTCTTGGCTTCCCTGATAATCAAGTCCGTTCAAAGTCAAAATAGGCAAAAGAAAGCAATCCAGTCCTGAGTCACATAGTCATGTAGCTTTAAAGAACAAAAGTTTACCTATGGGAAAAGGAGGAAGATAAAAACTGACCAAATGTCTAAGCAGCTGACAAACTCCATCACTGAACTATATTATTTAAAGCCAAACATCTGGGTAGATTACTTAAATTGCATTCACTTAAAAGGAAAAATCAGTCATGCCTGCTATAAAATGTCCTACAAAATGTAATGAGGATGAAAATTATATACGGTGTTGACACTTCAAATAGAGTTCTGCTTGCGTTGCACTAAAATGTAGGTTTCTAGTAAAGGTATCATTTTTTACACTTTATTTCTTAAAAGCATCCTGCAAGAAGATACGTTTGCCTATTTATCAGTAAAGAGTAAATTAAGACAAATATTGATTTTATTTTTTCACAAGTTTTGATAAAATCACAGTGGACTTCAAAACTGTTTCATGCAACAAACAGATTATGAATTAAAGGCAATCATTTAGATTACAAATTTGTTCTGTTCAGAATGATTTAAAGTAATAGTTTACAACAGTATCATTCAGAAAAACACTGGAAAACGTAGGTGTTTCTTGTTCTAATACTGTGTTAAGACCAAGAGCTGTTGTTTTTGGAGCTGTAAGCATAATGGTTGCCATCAACAGTAATGCTTAGAGCTGAATGTTCTGTGAAGGCTGATGGAATAATTCCTGATGTTTTTCTGTATATCACTCTTTAATCTTCTTTTGAATAATGGAACACTTCCTTTGATTTCAATGAGTTTTGGACCAGGATCTCATTCTTCCTTGCTATTGTTCTGCACAGAACTTAAAATGCACCTCAAGAGAGACTAGACAGTTCTTAGAAAGATGAGAGTCTGAATCTTGATAAATCTTTCCTCAGGAAAAATTTTCTAGTGAAATCAAGATCTCTTGGTGGAATAGAAATCAGGTATTCTTTAATGCATTGCTGGAGTTTCATTCATTCTGCTTTATAAATCATCATCCAGCTGAGCCTGTACTTTATTTTCCAAAGCACATTCAAACAATATTTGAATTAAACCCAATATTTACAACAATGACTGTAAAGAATATTGTACCTTTTGTTTCTCCCTAGAAAAGAGATATTAGTGGGCTCTTGTCAGAATTATCAAGGAGCTTGAAGTTTAAATGGTTAAGACAATAGCAAAGCACATTTCAGGGATACCTTCCTATCCTGCAGTACATACAAACAACCAGGCCAGAAGTTTATAATTGTAGAGCATCTCTTAACCAGGCAACTAGTCATTGAATGATTATCAGATTATATTCAGGTTGCAAGCTATGAGGTTATAAATACTTAATTATAAATTACAGAGTAACATCTTGGGCTAAATTATGGCTTTTCACACTACAGAGCCCTGTGTGGCAGAAGAGGAGGGAGACAGCTTCTCAGAGGCTGCAGTGCTTCTGTTGTGAAAGTCACAAGGCCACAAAGTTGCTGATGGAGGTGATGGAAAGCAGCAAGCAGGAGCGGACTCCTTGTGCTGCTATGGGGAAAGGACAGCCTGCATTTCTTAGGGCCAGGATTTTGTCAGCACTTTGTGGGAGCACTTGCACAATCCTTGCTTGCTCAGACCATGAGCCTAAACAACCGGACAGCCTCAGGAGCCATTCTCTGCAGGCTGTGAAACACAACTTACTTAAGGTGTCCTCCTTCAGATCGGACAACCAGCACAGGACAGGCTGTGATTTGGTCTGTAGTTCTGTTCTTGTGCACATGGCAAATAGTCTGCATTACGATGGGCTTATCCTGCCGTGGGGAGGCGACAGGCACTGGCAAGCAATAGCATGTGATTATCCATGTGAAAACTCCTTTCCTGCTGGAAGCAATGCTGAACATGCTAGGCACTCTGGGCTCAGTCCAGCAAAACATGCACACTCTAAAGGTATCCCACTGAACCTAGTGTTGCGACATGCACAAAGTATCAGAGCCAACACACGGTGGGTGCTGCATGGGATTATGCACGATGAAGCAAAAAGCCAGTCCATGCAACTGCCATTTGAGGACTGCGTGGTCTGGGAAAGTTTGCTGTGCCCTAAAATGTTCAGGGGCCCATTAGGCAGCCAATTTTCTCTTTTATTCAATCTAGTTCAAGGACGATTTTGTTGGTGTGCGTTTTCTTATTTTTAAGTGAAATTATTTCAGCTGCCACAGCATAATGGAGCAGTGTTGCCAATTTCTGAAGCTGAATAAGTAAGCAAATATCTCCCCCTTTCTTTCCTCCAGTGACCTAAAAATCAGCTCATAAAACATGGACGGTGTATTATTTGAACATGTCTTGTGCCTGATGCCAGACAACAGTAAAAAGTGGAGAAAATACCGTAAAGTGGAATACCACAAACTATTTACTTACTGAATGGTCTCATTTAAATATAGGACTATTAAATCGAGAACTTGGTAATTTCCCTCAAATATACAACTTATATATAGCATGTTTAAAATAAATAACTATGGATTAAAGACGTGAGTATCATATGGGCATCTCACACTTGTTAGTGTTACAAATGATTGCAGAGCCTTAAACGAG
The DNA here is from genome assembly GCA_013399715.1 of Alectura lathami. Taxonomy (NCBI): domain Eukaryota; kingdom Metazoa; phylum Chordata; class Aves; order Galliformes; family Megapodiidae; genus Alectura; species Alectura lathami. The sequence continues at coordinate 65,231 of VXAV01008623.1, forward strand.
TCACAGCCAAAGAAAATCCAACCCAACCTTCCCTTCGGAGTTACAGCAGAAAACAAAACAAACAAACAAAACAACAACAACAGAAAAACCACCTTTCTTTTGGGCATATTTTTATTTTGTACTTGTGCAGGTGCATTGGTATCATGGTTTCATCATTCTTTTAGGCAATATTGATCTTTCATTGCTCTCTGACATGATTTTCTTGGAGGCAAGAGTAGAACAGGGAAATTTCCCACCCATTCTTGCCTCATTGTCTCTGCAAGATTGAGTTTATCTAATGGGAAACAGCATCACCGCTGAAACTCACTCTGAAGTCTGCAGGCAAATTAAAGAAAGAAGTAAGGAGGGAGGAAGAGTGGGGCCAAAGAAGCCCCTGTATTTCTTTCTTTGCAGAAATGGTTCATCTTTGTAACATGTCAGAGCTCAACAAAAACAGTGTCTTGTGTTTCTACCAGAGAAAATGTGTTTTCAAGATTAAAAAAAGCAGTCATGCCATACCATTAATAACAAACAGAAAAACACAACGAAACAGACCCTCCTCAAAAAACTGTCTCTTTTAAGCAAAGCCCAAACTCTTAGTACTGCTGTGCATGCAATTCATAGATTGAAGTGTGAGATTTAAAGAAAATATGAGGCAAAATGTCCAGGTCTTCCACAAACCCCAATTGGAATACTCTTAGAACCTGTTTTCAGTTAAATTTCATACTGGTAAAGTGGGAATATAAGCATTCCTTTTCTTAGGGAAAGACTTTGGGTATATCTGGCTCATCTGTTTTACCAATGCTTGGTCAGTTTAAGAGCATTTTCCTCTCCTCCACTTCCCCTGTCTTTACATTCATATTTCCCAGTATCACACACAGAGATAAAAGCTGCTTCCTCTTTACTGTGAAGAGATGCACCCAATCTACAAATACCCACTGCACACAGTTGTATGTCACTTTTACACATATATTTAAAATGAAGGATGTTAAGGATGCACAACATTCAAAACACAACTAACTGTCCAAGGCAGTCACATACATAACCTTAAACACATCTCTTTATGAATTATATTGTTTCTCAGTTGCATGATCACATAATATTTCTCGAATGACACAATCTCACCTGCAGCATCTGTATTGTGTGGATACATTCTCCACAGACAAAGAACTTACAGCACTTGGTGTAAGATTTGCTCCATTACACCTCCATGAAAAGATGCGCTTATAATGGGGAGCTGACAGATCTATGCACACAGACATACGTAAACACAGCACACCGTCGAAACGAAGATCTTAATGTCAGCTGGATTTGACAAAAAGATTGACACCCATTATGAACCTCTCCATTATACTTCTAACAAACTGCCTAACATAGCAAAGACTTCTCCTTACAGTGTCAGCATGCACTTCTCAAAAGCAAGTTTCTGCTTAGCATGAGACTCGCTCTTTCTACACGATTTTCAGTGCGAAGGCTACTTGCCACTGAGCATGTGGGAGATTTCACTTCAGGGAAATATTCTTGCAGTTGAAAGGCAATATTCTTTTCAGACTATGTACAGTAGACTTTCTCTAAGGAAATACCAGAGTGGGAAACAGCAACTGCTTTCATTAGCACGTGGTGTTACTTGTTTCTGAAGTGAAAATGGCAGCACGCAGAGAGTGCCATGGCATGCAGGAGGCCAAAGCAAAGAGACAGATACATCCACTAACATATTCTGTGGCAGGGGATCAGAGCTCAGCTCAGGTGTCCTGAGGGGCTAGGCTGGACAAGCACAGGAGGTCAGAAGGTTTAGTTCCACCATGAATTCTCATCACTTAGCGGGTCCACTTGTCTGATTAATACGTTTATAAGAGCTGAGGCAGTGTTTCCTCTCCACGTGGCAGATGGCTGACCCATATGATACATGGCATGTAGCACGTGCCTTTCACCAACAAACTGGTTAATCTGCTCATAAATTTCCCTTCCTAAGGCTGCTCCTAGTGGAAGAAGTGGAAGAGCATCAGTGATCAGCTTTTTTTTTTTTTTTTTTTTTCCAGCAACTGCTTTGTCACACAAACAATTTACTTCCCATCAAAACTTAGCGGATTTCATCCCAAATGAGACCAATTCAAAATCCAGGACCAGAAACATTTTCTTTGGGATTAGTGATGTTTAAGAAAAACCTGAAGAATAAATGTTTTGTATCTAGAGGGCTATTTAGACGCTGGGGAAGGGTACGCATCCCCCCCCCCACAGGTCTCTCCCTCTCATCAAATGTTTAAGGTAAGGAGAGATGACACGAGGCTTAAGTAACTCACGAAATATCATGCTAACACAACAGGAACTGAGCTGCAGATGAAAACTTTTAACTTCCAGATCATCTTTCCTTCTCCCAGGTGTGTGCAGTTAAGATTCATAGCACAAAACCAGCTCAGCTTAGGCACTGAGGCAGATGAAAAATAACACCAGCCCAGGATGTAACTACAATCTTGCTATAAAATGCAACAGTTTCATTTCCTCCTGTGTAGCTGGTTCCAGTCCCACCAGTAGGCAATTTGTGTTGCAACATTTAGCACTTCTAAAGTGCATGAATTAGCTGTTTGTTGTCTTTAGCATGGCATAAACAAAACAGATGATGATATAAGGAGGAAAAAGCACTTGCTGAGTCTGGTTTGGGATGACCTACACAAAGCAATTCTGGCTTCTCCAATGATTAGTAATAAAGCCTAGACTAATCCCATGTCAATTAAACCTTTATTCCTCCCATGCCATAAATTTTCGTATGACTGCTATGGGTCAAACTGAGCCTTCAGTGAAACAAAGTTGTGCTGAGGACAAAAAGAAGGCCAGTGTATGAGCAAGCCTACCTAACAGGAATTTTACTGTAACATATAAAAAGTAGAACATATTCTTGTTAAATGGAAGTAATGGCTTATCTTTGCCATGACTAAACAGCACAGTGAAGAACCCAAATTCCTGGCATGCATAACTTCACAGTGCTGTATATAAGAAGTACAACTTTTCTTGATCTCAGCTGCAGCTGTGAGATCTGGGTAGTTCTCCGCATCTCCTTTCGCTGGGTCCCTGACACCCATTCTTGGCATAGCCTTTTCCAGCCCTCCCTTGCACCACAATGCCTTGGCAGGTTGATTTCCCTGCTTGTGTTTCCCTAGATTGCTCCTTCTATTGTAGCAAGTTCCATGGTCTCTTCTAAGCCAGCCCCTGCCCGGTTTCTAGCCCTGTTCTAGTTCCTGTTCAAGCAGTCTGTCAACTAGCTGTACCTGCAGGCACCCTTCAGTCCTTTCTTCTTCCTGCCCCAAGAATTCCCTCTCAGAACCTCTGTCTACACTACACCTTCCTTTTCAGCCTTTCATAGATCACTGAATCCCAGAATGGTTTGGGTTGGAAGGGACCTTGCAGCCCCCCCACCCCACCCCCTGCCATAGGCTGGCTGCCACCCACTAGATCAGGCTGCCCAGGGCCCATCCAGCCTGGCCTGAGCACCTCCAGGGATGGGGCACCCACAGCTGCCCTGGGCAGCCTGTGCCAGTGTCTCACAACTGGGTCCTTTGACCTGGATTTCACCCTTTTACTTGTGAATCTGGACTTTTTCTCCTCCATATTGTCTGGTTAGCAGTGAGGGCAATGTACCTCTCTCAGAACAGACCAAACAGGTTCCTGCTCCTAAGCAGTATTGTCCAGTCAGAAGCTGGCCTTGAGCATTCAGAAAAACGGACATAGAAAATGCCCATCCTCATCCTGGTCTCTTGTGTGCAGCATGCTGCGTAGTTCTGTGGCACTGGCAAATATATAATCTGATCAGACGTATCCACGCACACTCCAAAGGAGTCTCCAGAGATCTGAGCCTCCTTAGAGCCAAACAAAGCTCTACTGAGGATGTGTAAATTATAGGGGGATTTTTCAGCCATATAATTTGCATAAATTTTCACCAGCCTGGCAAAAGACACATTCTTGGCCACAAATTCACTCTTGCTAAATGTCAGTTTCTTTTCTGAGGTATGGAGTATCTTCATGAAGATGTCATCAGAACTTGCCGTGTGGGCAACCCCCTCATGTTGTTCCCCCTGCTCCAATTTAAAATACAAGGGAGAAGCAAAAAGGAGGCATAGACACATGACAAAAAGAAACACAGTGCACGGTACCCTCATCTAGCAATATTGTAAGCAGCTGAAAGCAGTATAATGGGACGTTTCAGGCAGCTAAAAGGATGTGCTACCAGCTCAGCATTTAATAATAATAACAATAACAGTTTTAATAATAGAAACAACACAGCTGGGAAAGTCAGGATTTCCTGTCAAAACTGCCATAAGCCATCTGTTATTACTAGAGAAAGACTATGTCATGACAAAATAGGACCTTTAAATCCCAGTCCTACAAATCACGCAGCATTCTGAAATCCTGCAGCAGCGAACTGCACTCACAGCATCAGTCTGCTTTTAAGTTCAGTACCCTGTTGCTGACTGGGAAGCTCCCTTTGCCTGCCTCTTTTAGACGTCCAGAATTTGCTAAATTTATTAGTAGAGTTTTTACTATGTGGCTCATCAATCTCATGCTCTCCTGGTGGATATTACTAGCCAGCACACAGAGACATTTGCTATTATTAAGAATCTCTGTTTTAGTACAAAAAAAAAGTAAACAAGTAAAAAGACATTTAGGAGGTACATACACACCTAACCAAGTGTTTTCTGGAAGAACAAGAATTTATTTTTTACGCTGTTCCTTTGTGTTGTTGAATGAGAAAATTTAAAAAAAAAAAAAAGGGGGAAATCTGGAGATAACACTTTCCTGCTTTTTCTTTATTATTTTTTTTTTTTTTTTTATTTTTTTTTTCCCTGAGAATGCTTCTCTAAGGGTAATCTCTTCTTTCCCAAAATTGAGTGAAATGAGTGATAAAGCTCCCACTGATCTTGCTCTAGGTTTTGGATCAGGACACAGGCTTCACTAATAGGGGACACCTCGTTCAACCTTCAGATTTAATGCTTTGGCAGAAGCACCTGGTGAGAAGCTGTCTGCAGGAAACAAGTTTTATGAGAATGCTAAAAGGTTGAGTGTGTGCACCTGTGTGCTAACATCGGACTTACACTATCTGCATCATTGCACAACTACAGAGACAGGCTTGTAAGCAGAAGATCCTGCTGAAGTATTTCAGATGCTGCAGTAAGTCCCTTAGAATGAGATGCTGTACTTCACAATTAAAAGCCATTAGAGGGTTTCCCTAAAATTTTCTTCCCTGCATCAAAGTGAAAAAGGGCTGAGAAAGGGTAACAGCAAGAGACAAGCAGAATGGAATGACTGAGGAACTGCTTCAAAGGCCATTTGAGTCAATGGCAGTGTTTATAGGAGGATTTGTTTCATACTCTGAATTTCACATTTGAATTTCCCATCCCTAATCTGCACACAGGCAAAGAGGTGATTGTAATGCCAATTTGCAGAGAAGCCAGCTCTGTGTAATCTCATGGTAGTACATATCGAATGAAGGGGACTTACAGCGCTGCTCTGTGGTGAGGAGCATGTGCCAGGCCCCTGTCCACAGTCTGTCCCTGCAACACACAGTGTCTTTCAGCTCGAGTATTTCAGTGGGAGGATGAAATATGTATGTACACAGAGATATACATACAACCATTTTTATATCAGCAGAAAAACGACCCCAGTACCTCATGATTTTTCAGTCTGTATTTCTTTGCCTCCGGTATTTTATTTTCAAAGCTCAATCTGTTCTGTTCATTCCTATTTGTAACTTTTTGGAACCTATTAACATTGAAGTTTGGTGCAGCTGAAGATCAATGACTGAGCAGATCAGCACTGTGCACTAAAGACTGCCTTTAGACCTCTTAAAATTCAGTCTGTGGTACTGCACTTTCTTAGCAAACATCAAAAACAAAGAACAAAAAGAGTACTAATCCATATTAATGCATATAGACATTCAGATATAAGCATACACACATGCACATACATACACAGGCAAGGAGTGACAGATTAATGTAACGTCTGATTACCTTTTAAACTAATGCCCCTTTACATCTCTCTGGCATTGTAAAGAGTCTTTAAAAAGGGAAGATACATAATTTATATTCATTTCAAGGCTACCTCAGTACCGATGAAAAGTGTTAAGGGGCTGCAGAGTTACATGTAAAGGGCCCTAGAGCAACAGAACCAGCCCAATGGTACCCACTGTCACTCTTCTTTTTACATTCTACAGATATTTGCATTACAAATGAGATTCCTTAATTACAGGTTGCATTCTAAATAAAACAACACTAAACTGCAGAGCTGCAATAGCTGGCATATTGGAACAAGACCTTAAGGGTAGATTCTGCCACAGCCAGACTATGACTGACAGCCTCATAACAAGCCACTGCTTCTTCCACAACAGGACTCGGTGGACTTCGTGCTTAAGTAATTCTCTCTGATTATAAAATTGGCAGAGCTATTCCAGCATTTTGCCACTGGTCCACAGTGCAGAGAAGCACAGTCAGCTGAAGGAGCACCCTTACACAATGCCTAGCACAATGAACTCCAGTTGTGTTTTGGAACTGCTCGTTTCAATTTGTAAAAGAAAGAAAAAATAACAGATGTAACATAAATCAAATAACAATTCCTACCTTATACATACTTGACTTTGCAAAAATTTTAGTCTTTTATGTAAAATATATTCTTAGGAATCCTAATCCTATGTCTGCATCTTGTCAGGCTAAAGGCCCACCTAGCCCAGCATCCTGTCTCCAGCTGTGAGCTGGCTGCTTAGAGAGGAGTATAAAAACAGGGCGAAGGTACAGTGATGCTCTCTCAGAACACTCTCCTAGTCCTGCGCTTGGGCTTAAGGATTTCCTGCACCAAAGCCTAACAGCTCCTGACTGATTTTCTCTCCATGAAGAGTCACTTTTTGAACATTTGTGTATTTTTAGCAACATTATGTCCTGCTCAAGGCTTCATTACATCCTGGATGAAATGTCTTCTTTTGTTTTGAACCTGCTACTTGCTATTTACACTTCATGCCCCCTAGTTCTTGTTCCAAGAGAAATGACAAGCAGGGTCTCCCTGCTCACCTTACAAGATGCTCTGCTTCTGAAGATTATCCTACAACAGATCATGGGAATGTACTGTATTTTAATAAGACACCTGTGACACTGTGTGTGCTACAGCAGAACGAGAGGTTTTCATGATAATCCTGTTTGTAGGGACTCACAACATCAAAGCTGAAACTTGCTTTTTGTATTCTACAATAAAAAGGACATAATCAAGTTTCAAGCAGGGCTCACATCAAGGGTAAATAATTAAAAACAATGTCTTCTCCTAAGTGACTATTTTTAAGCTATCCAAAGTTAGATTTTTGCTTGTTTTGATAGAAGGCTGTTAACTTTTTGGTGTCTCTTGGCAAGTTTTCACTCATGTATTTTTGTATGTCTAGCTCATACTTTTCCAGTATCTTTTTTTATTATTATTTTAATTTATAAATGGAAGAATGAATTACATTTCCTTTTCAGACAGAAGCCATACCATGCACCATATTGCGTTCTACTTGTCTTGAATAAGAAACAGGCTTGAAGAGTTAGTCATTTCCAGTGCCTGTCAGCCAGATACAAGTTCAGTAAAATGAGCCATTTTAAACTTCAGGACTGCCATTTTCAGCAACAAGAACTTGCATTCAGTGTGCACTGCTCCCCAGCAACTTGTCATCTGGAATAAATCTGTTTATTAAGGACTTACAGAGCTCTGGGAAATATAGCAACAAGTCTGTGGTTGTATTCCTGCTCTTCAAAGCCACACAACTGCAAATCCAGAATAATTTTAACCTTCATTCTTAAAACATGATGAAGTTATGTTTTGTTTCATTGTCTCTATTTTTCAGCATCTCACTCTCCCCTTTTCTCTTCCTATCCTCTACTCCATCTGTTGTATTGTGATGCCTCTGACCGTCAGCCTCTTAGCGGTCTTTCATCACATTCACTTCACTTGCTTCTCTAAAAGCCTCCCACTCTTGCAGAGGATTTTCTTTCTCCACATGTTTTCACTCTTGCTGTATACTTTCTCTCTCTCCTTTGTCCCTCCTTCAGGCTTCTCAAGTTAATGTTTATCTCCAGGTTTTCATCGTTTCCCTGCCTCTTTCAGAAGACAGTGGGAAGGGTGAATGAGTATCTGGGAAGCCATGCCCTGGGCTGAAATGCATCTATCCAGTCTCTGAGTGCAGTAGTCTGAAGATTGGGGATGGCGCCTCCTTTGGTCATTTTACCCACAGACAAAATGGAAACACTACAAGCCTCAATGATGCTATTGATTACCAACTACCTCTTAACTGTCAACATGTATATGATCCTGGCTTTGTTATATTGATTGATAGAGAATTTTGTATATTTTAGATAACTATGTATATTTTTACCTTGAATATACCATAAAATGTTACAGATTCCTTTGCATTTCCTTTCAGCCTATGTAGCCAAAATTGATACTTGGTCCAGAAATCTCCAGAGACCAAATTATACACAAGGAGTTCATATACATCTGTGTGTAAGTGTTTCAATTAACAGTTTTTAACACTGGAACTCTATGTACTAAGGCACACACACACATAAGAACATCTGTATGTAAACATCCTTGATTTCAACCATTTTCAAAGGATTTGTTTCATCTGAAAGATTCTGATTGCAAATTTTATGCAGATACACATAAGTGCTGCTGTGCTTTGTCAGAGGCAGGGCAGAAAGAAAACACACAGTCTCACAGCCTATGTGTACCTTGAAGTATTAACTCATTCACAGTTTGCAGTACAGCAAAAACTCACAGTCCTAACCCAGCAGTCTTGATATTTTCATTTCTTCTTCATTATTTGTGCATTAGTATCTACTAGCAAAGTCAACATCATCTTACACTGAACAAACACACAGCAAGAAACAATCCCTTCCCCTGGAAAGTTTCAGGTCTAAGGGTGAGATTTGCAGAATTGCCTAATGGAATTAAGAGCCCAAATCCTCATTTTCAATTTGCAGTCTTACCTTTGATGGGGATTTTTAAAAAGAAAGGCAGCCAAAAAAAAAACCAAGCAAACCAAAGCAAAACAAAAACAACAGGGGAAAGGCAAGATTAATACGACAGTTTTACAGGCAAGGGACTGAGGCACAGAGAGATTAAACGATTTGCACAGTGTCACTGCTGGAATCTGGGCACTGACCTCAATTCTCCTGAGTCTCTACTCAGACAGCCAATTCTCCACGTTTTCACATAGCCTGTGCTTCATACGAAACTGCCTTTAAAACCTGCAAACCCCAGACACGCCACTTACGTTTTCACTGTTGACGTCTGCCTCGCTGGGGCAGCCAAACAGCTCCCGCCTTAGCAAGTTCCCATCATATTCCAGGAATGTCAGGTAGAGGTTGCGGAAAAACTCCACGTGCTTGTTTTTCACTCGCAGCTTCTTTGGTGAGTTCCAGTGAATCACCTCAGAGGGGAAAAAGAGAAAACACATCCTGTTGTTAGAATGCAAATGTGATACACCCACTATTTTTGTGTGTGTTTAGTTTAGTGCCCTCTTGAAACCAAAAATCAGCCCCAAAACGACATGTCTTTTCATCAGGAAGGCTTTATCACACCTTTCACAAGTAACTGCATGCTGTACAGATGATGACGCTCTTTTAAACTCCTCCATGGGATAACTTGCACGTATGAGTTGGGGTACTGCTCTAGGCTGTGATGCAGCACCTCACAAACGCTGCCACAGATCTAACCACAGGCTTAACAGGTTGGGGACTCTTTTGAAGAAGACGGCAATATGAGGGGCACGTGGATGTCGGTACTAAACATTAATCTCCGATTTCAATACGACTAACTGATGTGCTGATTCAGGCTAGGCAGGCTCTTCTGTTGTTAGGTACTGAGGAGACAAAGCCTCGCATGAATTCCTGTATGCCTGTACACCCTTCAAAAAGGACTGGATTTAATCTGACTTCCTTCTCTCCACTGCTTCATTTAAACAAGACTGATCTCGGTTGCATTACACAGCATAGTGGCACGGTACAATGCTTCAGCCTTTGAATTCCTATTTCTAGCAGGTATTTAGCCTCTGCTAATGGGAGATGACTCTCACACTGACCTAGATTTCACTCTAATGCTGACATAAAGGGCCTAATTCTCATTTACAACCAGGAGACTTTGCACCACTCTCTGACAGTGTGAATGAGAACAGGGCCTTGAGGGAAAACCATGAAGGAGCCAAAAGTGGCCTGCAGGAATGATTTCATTTTATGGAGGCTATATTTTAGGCATAAGGAAAAAGAAAACACCAAAAAAACAAGAAAGTGCTTTGTATTCAGTTTTATGACGTCTAAAGAGATTAAAAACCCCATCTCCCTTGGGAACATTTCCAAGCAAGGAGTTCTGGATGTTCTCTGAACCCATTAAGTTAATTGCGTGGCGGCCCCGCGTCACTCACACAGCCGCCGAGCTGCAGGGCCAGCTGCTGAGCCGTGGGGCCGTCAGCTTTGCTCTGCACATCGCAGCTGTGGGAGGCGGCAGACGCACAAGCACAGAAGCAGCCCAGAGCAGATGAGAGCAGTCCCCTTGGTGTCAGCAACACAGCTCGGCAGGGACAGGGAGACCCTTAAATCGCTCCCTGCTTCTGAATGAGCGATCCGCAGGAGGAAAGAACTGGACAACGCCTGAATTCTTCCTGTACCAACTTCAGCAAACAGCCTCTCCACTGAGTATTTATATCACGCCACCTCCCCCAGCACTCTCTTCTATATAGGCAACACTAATGAAAATTTCTCCTGATATGGAAAGCTTTATCCCTTCCTGTGATTTCACTGCTGGAGCTACTAGAAAGCCATACACTCTTACAGAAAAGCAATGATAGGGAAACAAGATCAGTTCAGAAATAGGCAAATTCCTATTACAGGAATATGTTAAATCAAGACCATGATGTACCTACACTATAAATTTGAGGAACCATTTGAACAAAAAATATTTGGTGTAGATATTTTTTCCCAGGCAGTGCTACATTCTCTGCTGCTTTTACATTTGCCCATACATTGAAAATTGTAGCTTAATTGTGAAATATGCTGCTGTAACATCTGCAGAAAATACAGAACAATAAGAAGCAAAAGGAGCTTTAGACAGTTTGGCTAGGATAGGGCATAAACTTATAGTGACAGATTTCCTCCATTGGAAAATGGATCTTCAAAACTTCTCTTCTTTGAAAAGAACTTGTCATATTTCACCCATTGCATTTAAACGCACCAAAAGGCACAGAATGTATGCAGAAAATCTCAGTGACTGAATCCTACCTCAGGAAAACAGGCTAATGTAAGCATAGGACTGACGGAACCTAAAGGGCTGCTGGATAATTTTACGGAGTTCTGGTACGCATGTTTTCAAGCAGGCATAGAAGGGAAATTGTCAGTCTGCTGGTAACTTGCACTTCTTTAAAAGTGGATCAAAGAACACTGAAAAGCTGGAAAACTGAACAAAAATGCTTTATGTTAATGTTAAGAAAATTTTCAGTGTATTCTCCCTATTACTCCTACACTTGATATGAGTTTTCTTTGGGATGTCTTCATGAGTACCCTATGCCCCTGATGAAATCCCTGACCACTCCCATTGGCAATCATGAGCACAGAAGGGGCTAATGATGATAAACCCAATACCTGCTGTGGGACAGGCTCCCCAGTGCTGCAGGCATTTCCCATCACTGCACACCCTGTCAAATCACAGCCAAGCTCTGGTGTTGATGCCTCCACCAAGTTGTGTGGGGGCTGATGTCAAAGCCAGACAACTGCAGTTGTCAGAGCAGAGTCTGCTCGCTGCTTTGCTTCCAAATCTGTTGCATGTGCAAAAGCTGGTAAGTGTCAGGGGCCTAGCTGGTGGTTCAGATCTGATCAGATTTGAAAAGTGTCAGGATGCTGCATGTGTACAGATGTCAGGGGAGCCTGGAGTGAACTGAAGAAAGCTGAATGGAGCTGATGACTGCCCAGAAATGCTGATTTTTTTAATCAAGAAGGACAGAACACGTCAATGCAGCTAAAGAACATACAGGAACTATGCAACCATCTGGATGACCTGAGGTAGAAAAACCACAAAACAGGTTTAGTGAAAGAGCAGGCTGCTATTCAAATGTAACCTGATTAAAGAAATACTATATCATATATGAAAGCACAAAGAAGAATAGTAGGTTTCAAAAGGCAATGAAATTCATTACTATTGATATACAACATTACATTCAAAGACTGTTTTTTTTTTTTTCTGTCAGCCACACCAGGAGCTGTACAGGCCAAGACATCCTTGGATGGGCTGTCACAGGTGTCAGTGATACAATGAAGACAAAAGCCTGCACTGGTAAAGCTAACATTGTTAAGTTAGAAACTTTATAGTGGACAACAGTGAATTGATTGAAGAAAAAAAAATCAGATGGAAAGAGACTACCGGGAAATCAGAAGAAAAAAAATCGAACTCAGAATCCACTTTATTTGCAGACTGAGCAAGTGTTACCTCAATATTAAAAAGAGAAAGCGAATCTAGAAACTAAGAAATCTCATTACTACCACATCCCCTTTCTAAGACTGAATAGCACTGTAAGACTACATTTATTTCTTCTTCTATTTTCCCTCTTAGTTTCTAAGCTATTCCAAAGCTCTGCTGGCTTACAGAAGTAATTGCACCTGAATCACACAAAATGCCATGGCCATTATCTGTGTGGAAACCTCAAGAACAGTGCTAGCCTTCAGGCTGCCCCATGGATCCTTCCCACTCTTGACTGCTACCTGCTGGGAACTAAGACAGATACACTCTTTAATCTTCATTTAGCTATTTAAGTACTGAAAGATCAGAACTTAAAATTCTACATCTATTTAACACTTGGTTAGTTGTCATTAAGCAACTTGGCACTAGCTACATTTGTGTTCATACCATCCTAGTTCATCAGCAACCGTTAGCGCTCACTGATTACACTCAGCCAGCCTTCTGGAATACTTCCACGTTTGTGACCTAGTGAAAAATATCACACTGAACTGGTAGTTCCCAGTTATTCACCAAGTTCTGATTCAAAGCACTCTAACGATGATGCAGCCGGTGTCTCATAGATTGGCAACAGGATCTGAGATGGAAGGTAACAAAGGGTGGGTGTTACATGCTGGCAGTGTAGGAGGGGGCTCTAAGGTCAGTTATCTGTACTGAAACACACTGAACACAGATGTCCCAGCAAACCTCCTTAGGTTTCCAGCCACTTTGTTCTCTGGAGATATTAGATATTTCAAATCTGAAGTTCAAACCATTAAACTATAAACTTCAACACAACATAATTTCTACATGTGCCTTTATCCATTTTTCCCCTTTAGCATCTTCCCTCTCCAAAAGAAACATTTGGTCAAATGTTCCCTTAATCACAATCCCTTCCATTTTTTACCCAAAGACAGAACTTGATACTCTGTTGCAGTCCTTGGGAAAACAGAGAAAACAGGATATCCTTCTCTGTCCTTCCCCATGGAAGGACCTACCTTCCAGGCTGAAGGGGCAAAAAGTAAGAATAAATTAAACCTAAATTTAAGCCTGAAGAGGTTTATTTTTGCAAAGTGCTGAACAGATATTAATTAAGCCCATAAACACATTGCTATTCAGGTAAATAAGTAAAAGTGATTTCTGTAGATGGATAGCGTTCCTGCTTAAAAAGTAGATTCTTTATTTAGGCAACCAGACAGTTCCCACTGAAATCAACAGCAGTTAAATGTTCAGCAATTCTGCACAGTACAGCCACTTATATATGTCACTGTAACACCACCTCAATGGGCTTCTGTTTCGGGCACATATTGTTGAAAGGTTTGGTTTAAATGTGCCCCAAGTCACACTGAAAACAAGCACTACCTGCGTAACTGATGCCTGGGTTAGAGATGTCTAGAAACTTTACTCTTAAACTGTGTTTTTATCTGAAATGAACATAAAAAAAAAAAAAAAAGCACAGAACAAAACAAAAAACCAACAACATAATATTCTCAGAAAGGGTCAAATGCTTCACAAAAATGCCATCAGGGAGGTTTCAGAGCTCCACAGTAATATTTCCAAGAACAGAAGTAGAAGAGACTCACTTCTGAGCAGCCAAGCAACCCAGAGGTCCGGTCACTGATTTCAGATGTGGGATTCAAATCCCTGTCCTGCCTGATGTGGCTGCCATGGTGCCAGGGATTACTTTATGCCTTTTGGCTTGCTGCCTAAGCTGGCTGAGAAGTACTGTCCCTGCATTATAGTTTTCAGAGCTCTCAGTTTGTCCTCAAAAGTGTTTGGAGCTCTCCCTCCAACTCCTATAACTATGCTTAACAAGAGGCCTCCTGCCTGCAGCAACACCCTTCAAAACATCTCTACAATATGTCAGCGCTCCCTGCTTGGCAGAGCAGAACCACCTCGCTGACTGCAGTGTTCGTTCAGGGGAAGGGTATATGTTTACCCCTCTCGGCCCTTTGCTCCTCTCAGCACAGCTCTTCCTTGGCTGGCATTAAAAGGTGCAAGGCAGCAGAATGGCAGAGCTGCTGCAGTTGGTGCTGAGGTTCTTGGACAGCATGGGGTGGCTCAGGGACTGGAACAGAAGGAGGTGCAATAGGTCACGTTTGAGGCAGATCTGAAATGATGTATTTGGGTTATGGACAAGAAGCTGTATAAAGTTTTGTAAGCAATGCCTCAAAGTTGCTCTAGTATGGAAGACAGACCCAGTGAAGGCATATTGAATCACATAAAATAATTTCAGAAAGGGGAAATTCTGAGGTTAATTATATATCTACCTGCTAATTTGGTATCAGCTGTGTTCAAAGCTTGCTTCAAAAGCAATCAACAGGACTTACAGCACTTACCTTTTTGGGGGGGGGAGTAAATTCTAATAATTTGATATGCTCCCAGCATCCAATTTTTGTGATTGCAAATTACCCCATTCTGTGTGTGTATCTGCATCTGTATCCTTGACAACCAGACGTGATGACTGACTCACTCAATGAGGTCATGACTCATTGTCAGAGGCATCACAATTCATTACCTTCTTTCATAGGATTTTTCTTGCCATTTGGTGTGTACCAAATCACAATAACTGTGATGAGATTTCCTTACAGACAGGAACAAATTATTAACCAGCAAGGAACGCAAACACAGTGGCCAACCCAGAAAAAGCAGTACATAAATGAACCTCAGCTCCAGACTGATCACTGCTGGAATAGCGCTTGTCCACTGGCATTGTGGGCTACTGCAAAGCATGTGAGGAGCTGAGACAAATGAGGTAAGATAGACAGGGGTTGCCTACACAGAATGTGCTTCTGTATCTTTTGGCTAGTCTTCAACAGCAGCTCCAGTGCTTCTCAAAGGTGTAACAAATGCCATGCAAAAACAAAGACCTCTGGCCTTTAGAGATTGCGGCTGGCTTACATGGCAAGAAGAATTAAAGGTCATCTGCTTCCTCTGAACCCACTCCTGTTTTCTATTCAAATTATTCCTTTCAAGTCATCATTGAAAGATGCAAAGCATCCTTCAAACAGGTTCCCTCAGGGTGGGGAAAGGAAGATTTCTGTATGTGTAGTATTTTTTACAAAAGTTGTGGTTCTATATGTCACAGACAGCAGAGCAAAGCCCACAGATTTCAGCCTACTTGTATACAGTATATCCTCTAGCACTACACAGCACGACACAGGAGGTAAGTAAGCAAAGAAAAATATTAAAGTGGTCTTATTTCATGTTGGGTTAGATGGATTTAAAATTAGCCATCACTAACAACGCAAAACTTGACCCGCAATTTCTGTTCCTCTTATTCCTCTCCTGAAACATCTCCATATGCAAGTCCTCCTAGATTTGCTCATGCTGCCAAGCTGCAGCAAGAACGTAGAGTTCAGCAGCAGTCAAATATCTGACCTTCTCTAACATTAGACAATTAAAAAAAAATCTATACAATTCACATAGGTCCAGCTTAATCAGTACTACAAAGAGGGAAAAAATGATTAGAATTCTCTTTATGTACTATGAAATATTCGAGTGCTTCACAGACCTCCAAAAAGCATGCTGGCCAGCCTATGTTTGTATAGATGTGAACACAGCAGCAGAGAATTCTATATATATACATTGCTATATACATACACATACACATTGCAACAGCAGCCAGCCCTGGGGGGTTTATTTAACACAAAGCTGTGTGTAGAAGAAGACAAATCCTCAAATCCCATGGGCTTTGAGACCAGATGGAATTAAATCAGTGCCTTTTCAGCCTGACATGAGGAGTAGGACCTGATCTGACTGAGGAATACTGGACTGGGCCAGTTCCGTCCTGCCAATTAAACCTCTTCCTGCATTTCCTTTTTCCTATGCTATCCTTCTTAATCCTCCATTACAAACTCCACAGTCTGCCTTTTTCTCCCTCTCCCCCTGGATGTTTCTCCTACCTTGCTTTTTATTCCAGTCTTACCATGAAATACAGGACATGCCAAATATGTTGTATCATACCATTTAAATTAAACGCCATGGAAACTGACTCAATTTGGTGATTTTAAGAGCGTATTTCCTAACTTGGACTAAGGAAAATTGTTGCTTACTTGAGAGGACCACATACCAAAACAGCCCGATTTATTTTGGAACTAGAAATTTGCTAATTCTCAACATGCAAATCCACAACTTCAAAGTTCTTCATACAACAAAAAAACAGTACTGACTGAGGGCCACTTTTTACCTGCTGAGTACGGGCAGAACTTCATTGAAATCAGTGGGGCTTACACCCACTAGAAAAGGCTCTGCCTCTCTTTCAAAGCAAAGAATTTCAACCTCAATTCAGCACAGTACTTAGGGGATACGCTTAATTTTACTGGTGTGAATAAGTAGAGTTCAGCTGAAGAAACTGTGTGTGTGTCTGCACCCCTTGTTGAGTTAAGTAACTTGGGCCAGTCAAGGATATTTTGCATCTTAGGCTTCATTGCCTATGCTGTAATGGATCTGACAGTGCGATACGATATACGGTAAATAAACAACCAAGCCTAAACTATAAACAGCTTTCTTACTGATGAAGAAAGGATTTAAGATACTTGCACTAAAGATTACATGTAGGCGTTACGTACGATCTAGATGTCCTACAGCTAATGGGAATCAGTCAATACACTTGCTGAAGCCTAAGGAATGATTTGCTGATTAGTTGTCAGACGGCTAATCTGAGATGAGCTGAAGCACTCTCCAAAAACCCTAATGGGCAGCACCACTCAATTGCCTCAATACAGATGTGTAGCAATGGTGAAGCACCTTAGCATTACCCTGCCTGTCTACCAGCTGCCTTGCCAAAAGAGTTGCTGCCCCTTGTAGGCCTGTCACATATCTGTCAGTCCCATATAGAAGGGAGAGTATCTATGGTGACTCAAACTGCATTAAGCAATTGAACCATGCCCTAGTGACTGGCATTAATATCTTTTTTCTGATGCAAATGTATGTGTCTTAACCTGGTGCTGAATCCCACTTTGACCATCACAGATGATTACATGATTTAATATAAGACCCTAATTCACAGAAAAATACTGTGCATCTCCCAGATAGGAAGACCATTTTTCTAAACAGAATATTTCAGAAAACTTTCTCCCTGCCACCATATCTCTCTTGTTTCAGGCAATTGCTGTCATACACCTGGCAGTTGCTCCTATAGATGATACTGAACATGGGCACAGAACTAGAATTTCAACCAGCATCTTGTTACAAGGCATATGACCATGACACTTTAAGTTCCTATGTGGATCCTGACCTACAAACACCTGTCATAAAACATTTCTAGCTAGGTCCACCCAACTCTCTTTGTGAAAATCACTCCATTAAACAATGTTGGCTAAAGAATTTAAGACTTGCCCAGTACAAAAAGGAAAAAAAAAAAAAAAAATTGTATTCTTTGGTGGAAAGAGTATTTGGTAGAAAGAGAGAATTGGGACTGCAATAGGAACTATGGCTCAGCAGTAACGTGCAGCAGCATAAACAAGAAAGACATGGAATGCAAAAATGTGAAGCACTTGTTCAACACCCTGACAAATCCTGAAGCAGCATTCATCTTTCACTTTTCTAGTAGTCAAAATGCACAAAGCAAAGGTGACATTTACTGCCATTGTTTGGGTGTCCTCATAAGCTGTATGTGCTTGTTTTGCCTCTGTTTAAGGGGCTTCATCTTTCTGTCAGTGGTGTCCTGCATTCTCTGTCCCAAAGGATACCACCCACCCAGCCTCGTGTAAGACATACCTTCAGGTCAGACACGTCTCTGTAGCACTGCTCAGAACGGGTGTGATCAGACAGCTGCACATTCCAGAAACACGGAAGCTGGTAGACAAGGAAGGGATTTTGTTTGATGACTGCATTGAAGATGTCCTAGAAGAGAGGAACAAAGGAACAGTTGTGTATGTTTCTTCTACAGCGAGGTGATGTCAGCCCCTCTGAACTGACTGTCCTTCTCCCCCTCACAGACAGAAATGCAAGTGGACATGTGAGCTGAACTTTATTCTGCTTCAAAATTCTGTTTCCATGAAAGGTGTTATCAATGTGAGGGGTGACAGGTAGATCTGAACTAGAGGAACAGGTCTTCTCTGGACACACAGAGCTAATAGCTCCAGCAAAGTTTTCAAAACATGTACCTTGTACAGCAGGCAAGAGACTTGGTTCCTCTTCTAGTCACCAGGCAGAGTAATATGCAATAAATGTAAAACTGCCTGCTGTTAGTAAGTATTGCATCACTTCTCAATAAAGGGGATGAAAGTGATCCTGGCAGCGGCACTGCTTCAAGATGAGTTATTTTGTGGGATTTTAGTTATCGTTTTATTGTTGCAACAAGTATTCTAGGAATTAAATGGAAAAGGCATGTAGGACAAATCTGTGCACTAAGGGCCAACCAGCTGGAGAAAAAAAATACACAAAGACAGTCTTGTACTTAATGCATGAGGTAAATATGCAAAAAACCTTGCCCCATTCAGCAAAATTCAGCCCCATATTAGCTAATGATTCAGGACCTATCTGAAAACACACGAGTCACAGGAATCATTCGCATGAACTTCGGTAGCTTTGGATGAACGGGCAAGGACGCTGTAAACATATATACATCTCTGTGAGTACGGTAAGCACCATGCATACTTAGCGGTGACTGATCATGAGCTAGATGTAGCTCAGAAGCAGTAGAAATATCTAAATATGATGCTGTATTGAGTTAATGTACTAAAGCTACTGAGTAAGACTTATTGGTTCAGGTCCAGTACTACATTCAGAGGGCTTCTGGATTTAAGATGGAGAGTTGGCAGGAATCACAAAGAGAGTAAACATGCAATGCTGTGCATAGGCGCACTATTTCTTCTCTCAGCCTCAACTTCTCATCTGTGGCAGGGTGACAGCAGCATTTCTGTCGTCGCAGGTATGTTATGGCCAGGAGTACATTAAAGACTTGTGGGACTCATCTGCCAGAAACAGTAAAGAAACATCTAGAGACTTTCAGAACTACAATCTGCTTAGAAAACCAATAGGAAAAGACATAGTGTGTCTGGACTTCTAGTGTCTGGAGGGTTTTATGTCAAAGAAAGAAGAAAAGAAAATTAAAGCTTGAAAACCTCAGTTGTCCATCTTATGAGTCATCAATGCATAGGAGGTAAAAATGTCATTGCAGTAAGAGAAACCTTATGAGTAAATCTCTATTCCTCTCTTCCACATTTTCCCCAGAACAATCATTCAACAAATGGTGACTGCAGGCGCAGTATTTTTCTCTCCTTTTCCCGTACCTCACCCTTCCCGTGCCTTGTCTCCTTCTTACCTTCAGCAATCCATGGAGGAGCGGCCATGCCACCGCTCTGCAATGTCCCACTCACCTGGTCAGCCAGTGAGGTGGACAGCATGCTCATTAACTCCCGCTCAGCTGTGAGCCTCCACATCTGCTCCCATTTCATCTTCCGTAACTTATCCAGAAGCAGCAAGATAACTCCTGAAGGAAAACACAGTGCAGAGTGTTCAGAGAACAAGGGAGGACAATACTCCAGTCAAGCCCCTTCCCATGTGCTCCTGATGGCAACTGAAACCAGGACATGAGCAGGGATCTACCCATGCAGGCTACAGGCTTTACCTTATGCTAACACAGAATTAAAAGAGCCCCTTCAGGTTTCTATACAAGCCTAAGTAAAAGTTTTCCTGTATCCTCAAGGTGCCAGAGAAGATATATATATATNATGTATATATACAGAGAAAAGCTGGGTTATGCAGACTCTTGCAAGAAATATAAAGTAGCCAAAGAGGAACGGAACTGGGAAGGAGTGAGAGAGGGATATCGTATTTCTGTCAGTCTTCTTAACTGCTAATACCTGATTTCATTATGACATAATTATAATTGGGACTACTCCTGACAATGAACCTGTATGGGTGATTCACAAGATGGACGTTAACTTCACTCTAGCATTATTATTCCAAAGAGAACTGTACAACGTTGTACAAGAAAGAAAGAATGATCCTCTTGTCAGTCAGAAATGGCCCTCCCCACTTCTCATGCTGAGAAGCTACGACAGGCTCCAAGATATTCTGTCAGATCACTCTGTAGGTAGAGGCAATTCTGATTTATCCAGTATGAGCTCATTTCTGTCATCTTCACACTGACCAGAGATCTGCTTCTTACAGAATCCCTCTTTTTAAATGAGTTTCTACCTGGCTTGAAACCAAGATTATGCTGAGGCCAAGAGAATTTTGTCACTCATATACAACATTTTACTCAAGGTAAGCGGGGTGAAATCTGGCCCTTAATACTTATTGCATAGGTTTCAATACATGCTGCATGAAACTGAAGCCCTTACTCCACCTACTAAGCTGTTAGTCACCTGACATCTGACTGGAAACCCTGACACTTTTCTGAGTAGTAGATTATCATGGCAAACAGTGCCTGTTACAAGCCAGCCTGTGACAGTGCCTGTTGTTAAGGCAGCAAGGGTCCTCAGACTGGAAAGTTACACCTGATGGGGGAAAACAAACAGCTCAACATGCATTTGAGCTAGCTCAGTTGTCTTCTGTTTGGACAGAATCGCTTGTGTGGAAGAAGGGAGAGCAGCAGAAGTAGTGAAGTTATTGAAGCATCAGCAAAACCTTTCCTATAGGGCCTCAGAAAATCGTACTTGAAAAATTAATTCAGAAAGACTTAGATAAAAGCACTGTCATGGGGAATGAACACGAGCTGAAGGACCACAAAGAAACAGTACTGATAAACAGCAGCCTACCAGGTTGACAGGAAGTACCTAGCACGAGCAATGATAGGTCCTGTGCTGTTCCACATCTTCATTAGTGGAAGAGGGAGTGAACAGAATAGTAATGACATCTGCAAGTGATGTGAAACCATGGGTCTTCCAAAAAAAAAAATAATAATAATGAGAAGAATATGAAATGCCAAAAAGCAGGCACTGGGAAAAGCTGCCTGAGGGAATCTAAGATGATAAAACCAAAAGTGATGAGAATGAGAAAGGGAACATAGTCTGAATATTTAAGAAAAAAATTCTCATAATTTCATTTTTGTGGCGGAATAACCTAAAAATGGCAGATAAAATGCATTACTTCATGAGTCTTTAAAAACTAGCCTACACAACCATTAGCATATACATATGGAATGATCCTGCACTGGATGGGATGGAACAAAGGAGGTTCCAGGTCATTTCTATCTTCAGTCTTCACGACAAGGAAAATTCTTTCCTAGTATAACCTGGCACTACCACAACAAAAAGAAAAACTTTTCTGCCAGTGAATTTTGTGTTCTATTTTAGTTCTGTTTCCTATTGAGTCCATCAGGTTCCCAAGGATGCTGGAACCCATACTGGAGGGATCCCCATTTGTCTTCAATCAGCCTTTTTTCTTCCAGCTGTTGGACTGGAAAGGGACACATCACGCTGTAATGCATTTCTGCCAGTATGTTTGTTGCCTCTGCAGCATAACCAAAGCCTATTTGGAGCATGTAGTGCACATGCATTAGCTTTTAGGAAAGCTACTGCGCACTGTCTGAAATTCTAGATCAATGTGAAGCAGATTCCCCACACTGCAAGCAATAAACTAAGTGGGATAAGCTCCTCTCTAGCACTGGATTTTTTCCAGTTGGCAAAAACTGTCAGCTTCATTTCAACAGTGAAATATAACAAAGGAAATTATTTGTTAAGGAAACAAAAGGATAATTGCAAGATTCAATTAACTCTATTGTAACATTTTTTATATTTCATGGACAATAAAACATTTTTTATTAACAGTTTTTTTTTTTCTCAACTTTTTAAGCCTCCAATCTGAGGAGCAAAAGGGGAAACATTTTAGTATGTGTAGTATTCTCCCATTTTTTTGTCTTCCACTCTTACTCCAGCAGCAGATTATGGTGTTGGAGCTAAAGAGATTATGTTGTCCTGAGGGGCTATCACAGTAGCAGCTGAGAGAAAAAGAGGCAGATGGGGTGGAAAATCTGGAATGTATGTAAGAGAGGATGTATTAAATCATGATGCAATTGTGGCTATTGAAAATATTCACAAGATTTAAAAGGTCCATGGTCAGGACTAATTTGGATGTGATTTCTTTTGTATTTCATCTAACTGTTTGGCTTTAACACCTTTGTACAGTCTCTGTTCAGGGCTTCTCACACTGTGGAATTCTAACTTACTGCTGCTGTATAACTACAGGACAACTTTTAAAGCAAGTTTAGATATTTATTAATCGCTATTAGTGAAAATAAGAGGCTTCTACTAGGAGGCAATTTATTACTGTTCATCCAGTTAGTAGGTGTTCTTCAGTGCAAAGCAAGGAAAAAGCATGTATATTGGAAACTTTTAAATCATTATTGTAAAGGGAAAAGAACCTTTCCTTCAGAACAGAGCACATCACTTTCACTTCTGTATTGTTCTGTTATGAAAAGCAAACATAGCAAATGAACTAACTCCAATCTGTGCAATTAGGCAAAGTGTAAGAAACACTGAAGGGAAAATACTTGCTTCAGGAGCCCCTACCCTGAGAGTCAAACTGACTGAAATCTCAAACTAAATTCAAGTTGATGTGCTGATGAACATCTCGGCTGCTGGGCTGGGGAGAAGAGACTGGAGAAAAAAATCAAAGGAATATTTTATGAACATCTGGCCCCAGGCAGTGGGACTTCTCATCTTTTGATGAGTGCAGCATTTTCCTGCCCTAACCTACCTGAGAAAGACGAAGGGAAAGCTTGGCAGTGAGTAAACAGAAAGAGAAAAGTGGCAACTCAAATGTCTCGTGAATATTAAACAAACCATGATCAGTCACAGAGCACTCCATTTTCCTAATTGTGAGGAAATATTTCAGGCATACACAGAGATGCAAATATCTCAAAGAGCTCTTGAAAAAAAATGCTTCATCACTAAGCATGCGGAAGACATCTGCAGTCCAATTTTTACTCAGATGGCATTTTCTCCCCTAGCTTGACAGATTCTGAATTACTAAAACAAACAAACAAACAATAAAAGGAGTTTCTCCAAAAAGGTAATTTCAGGATATTCAACTGGAAAAAACAAAAGCAAACCAACACTCAACACCTGAAAAAGGGATCTTGGTGAATAGTTTGGATAGAATAGGGCAAAATTTCTGCATGACCATCTTTGGGCTGAAACATTTCAAGTTTCTGCAAGTACTGCAATTTTTTGTCTGGCACATTTTAATAAACAACTTCTTTTAAAATATTTTTCTCTCCAACAGCAATACAAATTAAAGACCTTGTTGAAAATGGTTTCATGAACTGAAAAGGAAAATTAATGTTTTACTTTGAATCTAAGTAAAGTTGTGGTCTCATCTGAAATTTTTGTTCTCTTCTAATTTTTTAATTCAATCTGAATCAGGTTTTTTGCCTTTCCATTGCTTTGACAATGTGATGGTTTCAGGAAGTGCTTCCAGCCGTCTCAGAAAAATAATCTGCTTTTTTTTTTTGTTGCTGTTTTTGTCATTGTTGTTAATCTGCTCCAGGACAAAATACTTCATTTTATTTTTTCAAATAGTAAACTGAAAGTTTTCAGCAACATCAGCTGTTTCCCTGGGAGTGCTACCAAGCAGCCTCACCTCTTGCTTAAGGAACTCAGACTATGGCTTTCCCTGAAATTCACAGAGGAATTCAGAGTAGAGTAGGAAGTAATAAAAAACATTTTAAGATAGAACAGAAACACTTACAGAGGTTATAGTGAAACTGGACAAGCTTTCAAATGCAATCAGTTTATTAGAATGGCCATTTTAAGGTGGCTGAAAAAGTACCCAGTGCTGTGGGAGGGGGAAATGGATTGTATCTACTGAGAAATCATCGTCTGTAAGCACTGCCTTGCCTGTTTCTTTCAGGTGGTGCAGGATGCTTTAGTGAGCTGTTTAGGCAGTGCCATGTTATGTGAGAAGCATCGCAGAGTCTGTCCTTGCAGACAGTTTTTAAAATTCCTCTCACAGCTGTGCCTAAACAGTGAACCACCAAGATAGCAGGCAGACAACATTACAATACCTGAGAAACACAGGCACATCACACTGAAAAATATACCATAAAGCAACAGCGAGTTTTAAAATAATTACTGGGATTTTACAACACCTAATCAGCATACAAAGGACCGAACACCAACCAAATAAATTTCCAAAATGTTAGATAGGGCTGATGTTACTCCAACGCGGAACCAGTCCAGAGATTTAAGGCAGGACAAATGACAGCCAGCTACCATGCACTGAGAAATAGATTTGGCACCACAAAGTTCAGCGTTAGGCACTATGGAAGAGGCTTGCAGTTGTGCTGTCCCATGAGAAGTGCCAGGACAGCACCAACAGCTTAGTAATCCGGCAAGGAATTATGCATGTTCTTTAATTCCAGTTGACTGTATCTGAATTCAGGGAATGGGCATTGTGTGTAATGCTAGCACTGTGATGATGCCTTTGCTGAGTTAGGGCCCAAACAACCAGTTTTGCTAAGGACTAAATTTGCAATCCACTGCATCACTCCTCTATATCACTGATTGTAGCCTCTGCTTTCCATCTATAATAAACAGAAAAACACAAGTGTAAGACTGTTAGGGGTTTCAAATGAAACTAAAGCTGCAATTCCACAAGAAGCCACACACTTCAGCCTAAATAGATACCACAACAGTAACTGCACACATTTCTGAATCATTTTAAGTCTTTGTGTGGATGAAAATCACTGCTTAGCTACGTAACGTGGAAATAATGCATTATTTTACATGATTTCTATGCCATTTACCTAACTGCTACCCATAAAACCATAGCTTATGCCTGTAGCTTTTAACACTGAATGACCAAAAGAATGTCATTCTTAATACAATTTTGTGGTATCCTGACACATAATTTAATAAGCACTTACATGCACCAGACTTATTCTCCAAAAAAGCCTTTCACAATGTAGAACACCTAATGAAAACTTGCGGTAATGCACAATCTGTTAATTGAGAATAAACAATGACTCCACATTTGAACTTTTCTCTCAGAAAACAGAACAAAGCTGCAAAGCTGTTTTGAAATGGAAAGTGGGTGTCCCTCTGGGCTTGGTGACAGAATGCAATAGCACTTGTTTTCTCAGCACAAGTATTGAAGGGGAAGCAGTGGTAAAGTGCATTTTGGAATTTAGTGCACTCACTCTGTTGGGAGCCTGGTTCCTCTTGAAGCATTGTAAACATTTTGTTTATACTTCCTGATGACCATTTAATGCAATGGAATACTCTTTCCCCCCCCCACACCTCCATTACCAATGCTGTGAGAGTCATGTGTTTTCCATGCACAAATTGCTGATTAACTTTTCCTAAATCCTATCATGGAAAATGGCATGGCTGGCGAAAGGACAAATAGTAGCAAAATCAAAAAGGGAAGTAAGAGCACTTCCCAGCAGCTCTGCCTGAGTTGTGCCTCATGGAAGACAGCAGCATTCATAACCCTTCTTGGTTCTCTATGTCTTTTGAACTCCTTGCAAGAAGTGGTAGGAGATGATATCCACCTGAAATGAAGCTCCTTACGTGGGCTTTAAAAAGTACTACGGCTTTCCTATAGCTTTTCAGCTTCACATCCCTTGTGAGCATATATGGTGCAGAGATTACTTTTATAAAGGCAGTGGAAAGCAAAAACTCCATGTACTTCTCAGCTGGTAAACTAGAGAGATGGCTTCCAAGACAAAAAAAAAAAAAAAAAAAAAAAANAAAAAAAAAAAAAAATCATTAAATTCAAATGCTAAAAATGATTGGGAAATTTTTTGTTTAGAAAAATTCCAGAAGTTGTAAATCTCAGTTAACACATACTAACTTCGGACAAGCAAAGGGAGAGAGGAGGGAGGTTTTGGCTTCTGTATGCTGTAGCTACAAGGGTAATGACCAATCTAAATGGAGCAGAGGAGCAGAGGACAGCTGTCCCAAGGATGTACGCACTTCACATCATTGCCGTGCAGAAGAATCACCCAGCAGCTACTCAGTGCGTAGTGGTGTGCGCACCTTGGGGTTGTGATGGACATGGCAAAACACTAACAGAAGGATGCTCAGGTACACATCTTATGATAAAGCACTTTGAATTGTGAGATCTTAAAAAAAAATCACATGGGGGAAAAAAGTTATTACAAAGTTTTAAAGAACTTTTCTTCTCTTCAATATTAAAAATAAAGCAAGCTCTTATACTGTAGATTACCTGTGATTTCCTTTGCTTGGGTGTTTAGGAAACTTCAACAAAGAGGAAAAAATCCTGGTTAAATACATATTTTAGTGATAAAGTCAGAAAGGATAATTCTTAGCTCTTGCACAATAGAGGCCATAGGATTTTTCAAAATCAATTCGTACTTTAATTAGAGCATAGCTTCTAGAAAAACATTCATCCTTGATTTAAAATTTCCAAGAATGGATAATCTGTCA
>VXAV01008623.1:99958-110219 GCA_013399715.1 Alectura lathami
AACACATCAAACAAGCTCCAGTTTCTTTTTCTTCTTCCCTGAGATTTATACCTCCAATCTCTGCTAGACCAGTGAGGCAAAATATGAATTCAATTAAAAAAAAATATAGTAAATGATGCTGATTCTGTCAGCAAAACCGTCTGCTACCTGTCAGAAATTGCATTGTCACCCTCAGTGACCGCTTGTTCCATGTACTTGAAAAAATGTCATTCCACTTATTATAATCATCTGTCAATTTCCCATTCATTATATACTTTCTGATTTTCTTTCTAAAAAAAGGAAGCTTATATAACTACATGTGAATTGTCAGAAGAACAGAACTGTGAGCAGACTAAAATAATGTGCAGGATTATGTATGGCCTGGTAGCTCTGTATCTACATCCACTGCAAATTAACACATGCAATGTAGGTGAAAGACCAAAGACATTCAATTGTTTTTGCTTCTAGACATTTGGTAACCCTCCAAAGCATTTGGGTTGTTAAGATAATATAACCTAAAGCTTTACAGAATTTTAATTTGAATAATTGCAATTTAGGTATTACATGCCATACATTTCTGGCTCAGCCTAATGTTATGTGGATATGCCACATTTCTCTTTGCCAGCATTAAAATGGTAGCAAGGAAAAAGTGAAAATGCAGCAGCAGAAAAGCAGCAGTAAGAGGTGGTCATCTCTCAGTAGAACAAAAGATATTGCTCTGTAGTGTAACACAGAACAGAACTGACATTGATGAGTTTGGTTCTGTATAACACAAGCTTTCAGGTTCCAGGACAAATCCATAAAACTTAATTCTGTCTCTTGTTTTTTGAGGGTGGGGGCTGTCCAAACCTTCACATACACAGTTCTGCTATGGCAAGCAGAGAACCAAGAAACAAACCTATTTTGCCAAAATCTTACATCCCTGCCTGCCCATGTTCTGTTAGGCTACTCTTGAACATTTTCACAGAAGAGAGAAGCCTTACAGAGGCTGAAAAACCAATTCACAAAAACAGGCATGATTCCCCAACTGTACAAACGAATACAGAAATACAGATGACCCAGCTACAAGTGTGTGCAATCCTTTTTCTAGTAAGTCTGTTTAATTCAATCCAATATAGTTCTGCAAAGCAAAACCACTATTATGATAAATCATTTTCTGATAGTGCAGGGATATTCAAATGGACTCATCTTTTCTAAATGGAGGCTTCACCATCTGTTCTGCCCTTTTAGAACAAATAGAGAGGGAACCTAACTCCCTGCATCAGCATGTAAAGCCTAGCATTGCAATGATTTAGATGTACGCGTGTTCTTTATGCACCTGGTATGTTTTCCCACATACCAAACACAAATCAGTGAGAAGACCTGGCTTTTGCAAGCTAATAAATTCTCTGATCTAGTGCCTTTATTTCTTTCTCACAGCACCAGAAATTGATAGCCAGTAGTTTGCATTTTATTAGGACAATTACGACCCTGTTGCCGTCCTGCAGGAGTTATATCTTTATTGGGCTGACATTTTGTGATATCATTTACCTCTCTACAGAAAATGAGCCTTGATTCCTGTTCTTTCTGTCTGGCTGGGACTATATACACTTCACCACAGACAGAAACGTTGTAGAAGTGCTGAGGACGTGTCAGAGTGCTGAAAGGCTGTCCTTCCCCGAAGTATGCCATACAATCTCCCTTAAGACCATTTAGAGAGGGAACATGTTCCCCTCAGAGTAGCACAGGAGCAGAAACTCCAAAATGCAACACACTGTATCATTTTTACTGCTTTAAATGGCAATTTATGCAGTAGGTTAGGAAGGGAGGTGTGAGTTAATGCATCTCATACTCTCTGTACCAGGGGATTGATTCCACATTCAGTGCAAATGTTAACTCAAAAAAACCCTCGGGGTGTACCTGTGTTGTAGCCCCTCCCAAGCGCTGGCCAGGGCCGATGGTTCTTCCAGAGGTTGCCCAAATACCAGTCGCTCTGGTTCTCCACCAAGCCAAGAACCTGCTGCCCTGGAAATGAGCAAATTGCAAGCAGATCATTAGACAAAATACAGTCAGTCGATGGAAAACGCGCACAAATTTTGGAGAGGGACAGGCAGTGGAAAAAGAAGACAGCAGCTCTGAAGCTGGCTTCCTTTCATGCATTAGGAAGATGCCTGCTTATGTAACAGAAAGAAATCCTGGCACAGAAAACTCAGCATGGCTCATTTCTTTCCTTCTCCCCTGGCTAGTCTGAGTAATTAAACACTGTGGGAACCTTTATCATGCTGACAAAAATATATCACCCAGACTAATATGAATGCTGCTTGATTTTGGAACACAATGATGGAGAATCCTCCCAGTGAGAAGTAAGCGTTGGTAAAACGATCACCTAATATGAAGATCTGTTTATACTCTGATGGAGATAATATAATAGAAGAATAAGGCTCAGTATAACAAATTATTCTCTTCCCATGCTCTCCTCCTCCCAGTTCCATGTTTTTTTTTTTTCTTTTCTCAGTCACAAAAGAGATTCCTTTAGCTCAGGAAAAAACTGGATTTTAAGGGTTTACCTACGTAACTTGCATTGCTTTAATTTAAGAGATTAATTTTAAAGTCATTTTGGTAAGCCTATGTGGAATGCTGCATAAGAATTATGATTTCAGTTTTAAATGGGCTTATTTTGCTTTAGCTTACATTGATTAGCAGCTGGCTTCAGCTAGAGTAAAACGTGCTTTAAATCAAACGTGTCTAGAAGGTTTGCACTGCTTAAAAATCAACTCAGAAGTGAATGTTTGTATAGATAAGGACTTAATTATCTGTCCTGAAATGTGCTGTATAAAATGTAAATAAGACAAGTGATTGAAATGATGCTCTGGTGACAGAGAATGGAGGGAAGGGGAAAACTGCATTTGGATCCAGTCAAAGAACGGAAAGGGAATGGTGTTTTGAGGGAGGGACCCACTCAGAGAGGGCACTATGACTAAGGCTGGTTTTGCAGCCTTTTTAGAAAGTAATTAAATACCATGCTCTGAAAGTACATTTTCAAATCCCACTGTGTTCATAAAACTGGGTGTATGGGCACAGCAGTGTGCTGAAAGCATTAAATCATCATCCTGTGTTGCCTATGTAGGACCATAGCTGCATTGTAAAATATTCAGTATGGCCCAAGACAAGACGGGGCTGAGAAGCAGGGGATGCAGACAGAAGTGATTCATTCTACTTTATAATCAGCTAGGAAGACATTGGCACAGGCCAGGTGATTGGGGTAGTCTGTGGTACCTAACTCAGTGGAACATCAGTAAGCCTCACGTGTCTCAAACTCTGTTTCAGAGTGTGAGCAGCAGTGAGTGGCCAGTGCATGTAACAAACAAATCAGAACTGCACATTGCAAAAGCATTCAAGGAGTGAACAGAAATCAATCTAGAAATAACCTTGAGAGATTACCAAGCCCACTCCATACCACTGTTCAGGACCAACCTACTCTGTCCTAATCACAACATGCCAGCCCTCACCAGCCCTCATTTTCTGATGCTGTCTCTCCTTTTCCAATGTATATTTTGTATCTCCTTTTTCATATTAAACTCCTTCACCGTTTTTTTGAAGAAGGTAGAAAGTCTGGAGGAGAGAATCATATAAAAAAATGCCATACATTATCACCACAGTAGTGCTACTGAAAACTGGTAGTACTAACAGTGCAATGCATAAAAGAATAAACTACAAATTAGAGACAGATGCATCCAAAGCACCTGATGAATAGAAGACATGTTCTTTCTCCATACAAATAAACTGTAGCATCTCTCAACCTGTGGGACACACAAAACACACTGGACACAAATGAGGCCCCATGAGCCTTACATTGGAAGGAAAGAGGGAAGGCGTCACAACTGATTGATACAAGTCTTAGCTAAAAAGACTGAAGAGCACAATTTAAAATAATGCATGTTGATTCCGTGCTGGAAGGTTGTGGACCCTTCATAACTACTCCCTTACCAAGCAGGTAGAATAAATAAAAATGAGGAGCTATCATGGCTAGCAAAGGATGAGAAAACAATAAAAAATGCAGGTGCATCAGGGCTGGAATGGATTGGCACAGCTTGCAGGAAGAGAGTGACCCTGCTCATATCCTAACAGCACATTTCACAGCTCAGCAGTCCACAGTTCCTTTGCAGGATAGTACTGCTAACATCAAAAGGAATATTAGAAACCCATTTGCAAGAGGCAGATACTGAACTCCTTTGCCAGGAAGCATCAGTCTACTTTCATTATTTTAGCCCCATGCGTTTCCCAACAAGTCCCACAGTTCAGCCCTCAAACTGATGAATAAGAAGAAATGAACAAAACTTGCTGCTTGTTAATGGCTTTGCTTTCCCACCTGCCAGTTCAAAATCACAGTTCTGACAATGTACCCCTGAAGCACCTATTTCTCAGTTATTATTTCTCACAATAAGATAAACTGAAAAGACTTAGGAAATTACGTTTGTACGTATTTATAGTGGCATTCTGGTTTCCTTTTGCTTTTCCCCTTTATTTTTGAAGACACCAGAATAAACCCTGCTCTCACCAGTATTCCTGGAGATTTGGTATGGGACATGGATGAAGGCAGCAATTAACATTGTGTAAGCTTTAGGGCTGAGACACACAGATCAGATAACGTGACTTGCTTTGCATCAACTGAGCTGGAATAGCTGCCTGTACATGCCCTTTTAGCTTGCTACAAGTACAAAATAAGATGTGATAGCTAACACTTTTTAATTTGATTTTGAGATGTTCTGGGAATCCACACATGCTCAGGTACTGTACTGGGGTAGTATACTCCTCAGCTTGTCAGGCTCTTGCAACCCTTGCTACTGTCTAAAGACCTGCTAGGCAGATGAGACAGCTTGCTTCCCAAGCCACCTTAGAGAAAGTTATGAAGATACACTTACTATTTTCTCCAGTTATACTTTGTTTACTCTAGTCTGGAACAGTGTTGCTACCTCTGCCAAAGACAAATACATATATTTTTCCCTTTACCTTATCTCTATAACCTTGACTTAGGACAGAAGTGATCAGAAGAACAGAACTTCAGCTACATGGCAAATAAGGATGAGTCCAACAGTTTTTTCATTCTGAATCAGTATAAAAAATGAAATTCAGAAATAGGCTCTGGAAAAGAGATCCCAAAACATTTTAATTCCAAGACATCAGAATAATCACATCTAAATGTAGAACCCTGCTCATTTCAATAATATCAATATCACACATAGCACAGATGAATAATAGATCTTGTATATCACATTATTCTATAAACTCAAGGGTTCCAAAAACCCCACCACAAAATCATAAAGTTTTGCTCTTCCAATTTTGATTAAATAAAAAAATTTCATTCAAAATTCTCATTCATTTTTTTTTACACATATTTGCTTTTTATATCAATCTGACTAGTTTTTCTGAGCACTAGCAGTTGTTTCACCAAGGTAGTTATCTCTTCAAATGCATTGTGCAGCTATCGAAAAGAGGCACAGGCCAAAGCGATGCATGTTGTTGAACAGAAACTTTCACCAGTCCCATCTCACCTCTAATCATTCCACTTCCTGAATTCATTTTTTTTTTTTTTTTTTTTTTTTTTTGTGTGGNACACGGTGGCTACCATAATAAATCTGAATTGTTCAGCTACCTGTTTCTTCTTCCTAAGAGTTATTATAATAAAATACCATGACTAACAGCAAAAGCTCTGTCATTATATTCTGCTCCAGCCCTGCAGTTATGATTGAGTGCACTCCTCTCCCTCTCAGTTACTCCAGGTACAAGTTAGCTTATGAAAATGAAGCTGTCTTTCTTACTTATTCATCTATCACCAACAGCCAGACAACAGAAAACAAGGCTACGATTCTGGCATGGCCACAGTGAGAAGCTACTGAGCAGGCACAATTACAACCAGGCTGCCCTGCGTGAGGCCGTGCAACCCGGCTGTGGGACCAGGCTCCTGCAGAAAGCAGCTGCTTGGCTGCAGTGTTTGGACAGTACTGCTCCCCAACAGCTCCCGACGGCTTGCTAAAGCTTAGCTGTGGATGGAAGAGGTTTCCATGGAAAAAAACAGGTACTTCTGAGCCTGACAACTGAATGACTTTGATTCTGTTCACACTTCATAGATTTCTGGTGGCTAACAGAGGGGAAAGAATATTCCTGTAATTCTGGAGTTGAAGGGGACTCAATCTCATTTCAATCTCATTTCAGTTCCCAGTTCTGATACTGATTTCTTGGATGACACTGTTTGAGTCATATAACAGCCTCTTGCTCTCGTCTCCATTAATAATACTGTTGATAACAGTAATCCCTCTTCCACTCTGCCTGGCTCACATATCTCAGGTATAAGCACTCTGAGGTAATAACTTTGTTATTTTATACAGAAAGTATAAGAAGGGCTGCATGCAGCCAGGCTGAATCTCCCCCGAGCACGGGGCCATGCCTCCAGCTGCAGTGAGGAGCACAGCAGCTGGGCAGATCGATGGTGGCACTGCTCAGTAGTGCTCTGCCACCTCCAGTGACCTGTGGCACCGTCCATCTGAAGAAGGAGCAGCTTCTGCTTACGTTGAACCTGGTTTCTGCTTAACCAACAGCTTTCACAATGGAAAAGCGCATGAACAACCTTTTCTTACTCTGCCCTGTAAGCCTTTCCTGACTTTAGAGAATTCCACCTTCTGCAGAGTCTTTGACCTGAGGGTCAGCTCTAGCATTCAGGTATTTTGATACAGTAAACAACAATAATAATTATTATTATTGTTATTGTAACTATTACAACTACTTTCCATAACTTCTTTAGTGGATTTTTTTTTTTTGTCTTAGCAACTGCTATGGCTTTCATTTGACTCCTTTACAATCATAGTAAGAACAGGTCCACAGCAGATATTCTGGCTGAGTTGCACCTTCTGTGTTCAGGACATTAGGCTATTTCCAGAAAGGGAAAATAAAAAGGCATCTTAGAGGGATGGGGAGGGTGGAGTGCCACCTTTGTTCACCCATGAGGTGAGCTGAGGTGTGTTTCAGCACAGCTGGTTGTTATCATGATTAAGTTGCATTTGGTAGGAGCCTCCAAAGTGAAAAACAACTGCAAAATATTTCCAGCCTTTAAAACCATGAAAAGTAAACAAATTCTATACTGCGGAGGTTTTTAAAGAGTAACAGAGCAGAACTCTGTCTTGCTACTTCTAACTACTTTAACAGTTGTGGTTTAGGTCATTAAGAACTCAATGCAGACATGAACGCTGGAGCCACAACCAAGTACTTCTGCAGTAACACATGCATTCAGTGTGAGCTGAAAAAAAAAAAAAACAGGAGAAGGATTCAGCAAGACTTTAAGGTTGAAGTCTGGCAGGAATCAGGAGAACTGCAGAATTATTTCTGCCAAAATGGGATAGAGACACAGAAAATTAAAAAGTATAAGGAAGGAAGTGGGGAAGAAAAAGTACATATTACAAATGCTGGAAAAATTCTAAACAACCCAGTAACAAATCTGATGACCATTGTCAGGACTAGCAAAATCTACTATGGTACAATAGAGCTGCATTATTTTCTGAATGAATCAGAATTAAAGTCTTTCGTTAACACTCTTTCTTTCTTCTTTCCTTCTCCATTCTTCTCCTAATTTGCTTTATCCTTTATAATACATCCTTTATTATATATCCTTTATCCTGTCATACCTGCATGACACCCTTCTTTCTTGACACGATCATTAAATTTATGAGGATACATCCTTAGTTAATAGAAATTGGCTTGTTCTCAATGAAATTAATATAGCTATGCTGATTTACACCAGCTGAATGAGTTGCACTTCACATTAGTCTTGCCTGAGTGACTGAACCTTCCTCTGTGTCTTTCCAGTCCCTAATCTTGCACTAGTTCATACTAACTATGTGGCTTCTAAAATCTTTCACTTCTCCTGCCACACCTCATCTGTCTCTTCAGATCACTGTCAAGTTCAAGCTTTTCATCCTCACTATTGATGCCCTGTGCAATTCTTACTCTGTCTAAAAGAGTTCATGTTTCTCCCTGCTCCCACGCTCACTCCTCTTGCATTTGCATGGCCTCTTTCATCCATAGAAAAGATTCTGTCTTCTCAGATAACAAACTCCCTGAGTTACTTCTGGAAATGTATTTCTAGCACAATAACTCTCAGCACTTACCACTACAAAGTTCTTAGAAATTTTATCACAACTCTGGAGTAAAATATGCACATGAAATCCTGTGTGTGCACTGTACCCAAGCCTGTCTGTCCCCAGAAATACAGGTTGACATTTCCTCTTATGCCTTTACAGTGTAGGCTAGACTGTGCTCACTGTTCCATAGAACTGAATAACTTTTACCTCTACTGTGCATTTATTTGACATGCATGCATACACACAACCTGTACATGTGTGTGCATCTACACATATATATGCATATCTCTATATACACACATTTATACACACATACACGTATGCACATCACTGTGTGTATATATACATGTAGGCATGTATAGGGAGGGAGGTACAGCCTCTTTACTGCTCAGAGCTTATCTTTCCCATGTGAAAAAGTTTCAGGGAAATGCACCTCCCACAAAAATGTACTTTTTTTATTTGGTATCTCACTTGCATTGAGTATGTTGCTGTTTCCCAACAGCCCTTCTTTGTGGACTGATATCTCACGGAAAGAACAGCATGGGCAGTCACTAAGGAACAGTTTGGGTGAGAAGGAGGCCAATAAGTAGCTCACTAAATGTACTGCAGAACTGGCTTAGGAGAGGACAGCATGGCTTCACAGGAGCATCACACTGGATAGATAGCACATGGGTGCCAGAACAGGAAGAGAGGAGACAGGCACTGAATGCACCATAAGAAAAGAAGGAAGGTAGTTAGGTGAGGCAGAGGTGGATGCTGTACATGGAGGGCTGGGAAAGACAAGATGGGCAAGGTTAAGTCAGTGAAGGAGAAAGGAACTAGTGAAAGGAATAACAGCACTGCCAGTGATGGGACACAGATCTAAGGCAATGTTATCAGCTGACTTCTGGGTGTATGCAGAGGTGGTGATATGGCCAGGGCTAAAAAACTTAACAGCAACCTGGGCCAGAGAACAATAACTCGGCAAGAGTCTGTTCAGAGAGAAACACAAGTGTTTTGTAGGTGGTGGGGGGGAGATTCAAAAGGCAAAATCATACACAATGATCAAGAGAATGAAGTACACAGGACTAGACTGAGAAAGGTTGGGGTAAAGAGCTAAACCTGTGATTCATCTTCATAAGGAAAGATGAAAGACAGAAATCAATCGAAAGAAGAGAATATATTAGGTTTCCACTCATCATCTCCTCTACTCCAAGGAGCTTATTAGAAAATGAAGAGGATAGTGAAGAGTTCAGAAAACTATAACAAAGTTAGCCAATCTATCATTAATGTTTGCAACACTTTCAACTGCATATTTTCTGGAAAGCAGATTCTCAACAGCTGCGTACTAGAGTGTGGAGAAAACTTTTCACTTTGGAACAAAATTTTTGAGGTCTTCAGTGACAATTGCAAGACCTTGTGTGCACATGACTCTTCTGTTGACAGCAACTTAAAAATATTTCACAAATGTTATCATTCAGACACATGCAAGACTTTTGTTTTTTATTTTCTATCTGGCATGGAAGGATATGCACAAAACATTGCCAGGAACAGTGCTCTAGTGTGGAGTTTGAGGAAGAACATGCCCAACCGCAGAAGCAGTTGTGAAATGGTCGGACTGCCACTATGAGATATCCATGCTAACTTCACGTGCTGCTGAGCTTATCCTTCTTCACCCCAGTGACCTTCCGTGTCACTGTTTATGGCACAGAATGTCCCAGCAGCAGCAATGCCATCTAATGAACAGCAATAGGAGATTTGACATGAACCCCTTCTCAGCTGATGGGTATTCTGTCCTAACTAGGTTGCAGGAGACTAGGGAGATGTACTCGCTGCTCTGACAACACACCTTGTTTTTTATTCATACCAATGGCAGCTTGAAAATTGTATGCCCCTGTACTGCATTTCCCCCATCATGGTCTCCTTTTAATTTTGAATTTCTTCAATATGAAATTCTACATTTTTATAAAATTGAAAACTTCTTCCTCTGAAAGCAGCAAAATGTCCTTACAAACTATATCAATTCCAACCCACTAGTTCTAATATTCAGGCAAGAGTCTGAGAGAAAAGATTTTTAAATTACTCTGCCCAATGTTTCAGGAGCATACAAGCTATTAAAACCACGTCATGAATTTGCACTATGCAGGAATATGTGATCGCTGAACAAAATATACTTTTTTTTTTTTTTTTTT
>VXAV01008623.1:110227-128419 GCA_013399715.1 Alectura lathami
AAAAAAATTATTTTTTTTTTTTTTTTTTTTTTTCCTGCCAAAGATAATGTAATAAAACTGCTTTGGACAAGAGTGTGAAGAGCATGAAAGTAACTGTTCATGTACCATGACTCTGTCTGTCATAACTGTATCAATTTTCCTGAGATGCACATATTGGTTGGCACAAACACCATCTGCAAAATACATCTCAGTAATAAGGAGCTGAGCAGCAGGCTGTAATGTGTAATCAATAACCTAACTCTCATGCAGTTCCTTTCATTAGTAACCCTTTGTAAAGGAAAGGAGGGAACTTACAATGGGAGAAACCATGGCGCATGCTGATGGAGTAACATTTCTGAGATCACTGAATGGTGATATATGAACAGGCACCAGGACTTCTGAGTCCCCCACCACTGCTTTTTGGTACCAAGATGCACTACTCTTTTTAGCAGCCTTGTGCCTAAACTGCCACTGCCACTCAGTAATAATTTAGAAATACCCACTCAGCTAGCTGCCTGAGCAGCCCTCAGCTTACTGTGTCCATTAGCGGCTGAGGTTTCTCTTGCCACAACCCTGAATGCCACGTTCTGTTCTGCCACAGATTCACTTTGGGTACATCCCTTGGTACTCTGTGCATGTCTCGTGACATTCCTCGTGACTTTCAGGCAGTTGCTGATTTCAGCTGTAAACGTAAACCCTAAGCTGCATCTGTTAAGCTAACAAATGTAACTCGGATCCACACCAGAGTAGCAGAGGTTAGCAACTGGCTGTTCATCCTTCTCTTTTTCTCTGTAAAATCAGGGTAACATCGCTGCTTCACTTACCAGGTTTCAGTAATTGATGTCTGAGGTTGTTGGAGTACTAGACTGTTGTTTATTAGCAATGATTTAGAGACACAGGGTAGGAGTTTACTCATATTCTAATATTCAAGAGTCTGCTTTTATTACTTCATACCCTCTTTGATAGTTATTGCATATAAACAGCAAGATGTTAACCCCTCTTCCTTCTATTTTAAAAGAACAAATCTTCTAAATCAATGGATGCACCAGGAATGTTTGTAAGCAAGAAACTGGTAAGTATCTATCATAAGGACTTTCTCTGAGCATCAGGGAAGTACCAGAATACAGAAGCAGTGGCAGAAAAAATTCCAAGATGAACAAAATGAATTGTTTTTCTGTTGACAAAAAAAAAAAAAAAAAAAAAAAAACACCCCACCCAACANAAAAAAAAAAAAAAAAAAAAAAACACCACCAACACAAAAAAAAAAAAAAAGCAAAACATACAAAAAACAGGGCCATATTTAATAGAAAAGGGCTGCAGTTATACACTTGATGTGGAAAAGATTGTCAAGTTAGTGTAAGTGGTGCTGAAATCCAACTATGTTGACATTATTTTTCTCCTCTGCTGGGTTCAGTTCTGTTAAAAAATAAACAAGCTCTGCATTTTCCCTTTGGCTATACAGCTTTACCAGCCTATGCAAATTTCTCAAGATCAAGATTCAAGAGTCTTCTCTTCAGCAGACACGGACTGCAGTACGGTGCACCTACACAGGTAGCACTTCTTGCCACTGCTGTTAATGGCACTGACTATGCTGACGGTTGGTTTGTTTATGTAAAGAGCTCACCTTATCCTGTTAATTACAGACTTCAAGACAGGTGAGAGCTCACAACCACTACAGCTAAGAATGATTTATGCATCAGGAGTATCAGATGGTAAGATGACAAAGTAAACATTTGCTCATATCTAATGACTGTACACAATTAGTCCTATATCTGGGAAGTGCTGATAGCTCTGACATCAAACCACCACCTCCTGTCTTGCACCTTGAGCCCACAAAACAAGAGCTGCTTCTGCTTGATACAACAAAACAGTGGCTGTACAAAAAGCCTCATGCTTTAGTGATGACCTCAAGAGCCTTGGGATCCTCTCCTTGTTCTAATGTTGACTGGCTGTGGAATCTCTGCTGGGTCACCTCTTTGGTGAGCTTCAGCCTCTCTGGGTAGGTATGATTCTACAGACAGGATTAGCAGCAGATGGGCATATAAGAAGAAAAGAACAACTTAGAGAACAGAATGAAATACTTTATCCTACCAGTATTGCAAGTTATTTTGCAGCAAGAGATGGAGCACTGTAAATACCTGATAAATGTGCAGAGAATTGTTCTTAAATTTGAGCACAGCCATTCTTTCTCTATGTTCTTTTCTGTCTTTTAACCTGTACCCACGAGACAAAGGGATTTACAGGGCAAAGTGCTTGAGATGTTCTCTTGCTGAAAATGTGTCTACTTGTACACTCAACCTGAAATCATATATAGTATTGACTTGGTTTTTCTGGTATGTAATAAACCTGTCCAATACTGCAGAGAAAAGACTGACACAAAAACAGAATTATGAAATTGTCACTTACACAACACCTTGAGCTCCAAGAAAGAATAGTACCGTGTGTCTTATGGATTGTGAATAATCATTAGTTACTGCTTCTCAGTTTTCAGTTGTTTACTACATCTATGACACATTTTGCTAGAATGACAATGAAATTGTTAATATTTGTGAGGCTTGGAAAAAACAATAAGAAAAATCAGTCTTCGTGGACAGTTCCAGAGGTTTTAGGGTGTTTAACTGAAGTCCACCTCAGCACTGACATTTCCCTTTTTTTCCTGTTTACTGGAGTAGCACTCACTCCTGTTATTGTGGAGAACCTCAGAGCAAAGAGGAAGAATGCTGTGTCAGCTGAGTAAAGGAATAAGTGTTATGAAAATTAGCTTAAGTTCACTTTCTCTCAAATTATTTAGTCAGCGTAGGTTTAGTTTTAGTTGAGGCATAACAAATGCGAGCCCAACAGTTCACAGAAAGTGCAGAATTTTATTCCACAGTTCTGGCCTAGAGAGACTTTAAAGTGGTACAGAAGAGTTAAAGCCTAAAAGCAAAGAGGTGAGAGATTAGCAGAAGGTGCCAGTTTCATTAAGTGGATATGTTGATGATAACGGGAAGAAAGGGCAAGACTCGCTGTCCACTGAAACACAACAACTCCCATAATGTATTCTGCACATCATATTGTTCAAGCCTCTAATATTTCATTCATTGATTTTATTGTCAAATGAAAAGGCGCTTGTTCCAAGTGGCATTTAGTGAGACAGATGGGGAGAGACCCAGACTTCATTACTGAGAGTTTGCTCTCTGGATAACGTTGACATTATATGGGTAAAAAGCAACATGAGTGCAAAAGTCTCCAGACTCTTTGGTTCTCTGCCTGGAAGCTGAAGGGCTTTTCACTTGGTCAGACTGCAGTCTGCGTCATGTGCCATCTGCAGAGATCTGTGAAAAAGTGTCACTCAGATTTCTCACACAGGCACTTCGAGATAAGCTCTTTTTGCCTAGGATTCAACTTTTGTGCTGACTGCTGTTTTCAGCTACAGGAGGAGAGAATAAGATCAGAAGAGATGGCTATGAACTGTTGAACTTTCTGGCATCTATTTTTAAGGAAATATTGTACATTGTGTTTGCAAAACAGAGGACGTGCACATATGCATTCAACTAAGCCCGTTCTCTCTAGCCCCAGTAGCAAATATCCTCAGAGAAACCTCAGAAGTGTGTTTACTGGCACTCAACAGTTACAAGTGGTTCCAACATTTGAAAGGCAGAAAAGAGTTCAGAGTTCTTTGTAGCCACAGAAATAAATGTACAGAAAACCAAACACCAGAAAGAAGTAAAATTATATTTGTATGGGAGTTCAAAAAGCCACCAGACCAACCTGCCTGTCCTCAAATTGACCTAGCAGAGGCTGAAAGAAGACTGAAACAGTGATGGTAAGAAAAAGCACTCAAAACCTTGCTCTTGTTGGAAATAACTAGAGGAGGAAAATATAAAACGTGAAAGCAGTTTCTGAAAGAAAATCCAGAACTTTCCATCTTAGAGAAGTATCCTCTTCAGTGGATTGACAGGGTTATGATCATTCCTGCTTATTCTCGCTCTTTTTCTAGCCTTGTTAATTTTGCATTCCTGGTGCACAGCAGCATGGCCTCACCCAAGAAGCTGTCTCCACCCAGATGTTTCAGATACTTCTTTAAGAAACAGGAGAAGCTGGCTTAAAACCTTACAGGCTAAAGAAGAGCCCTCCTTTTCCTGGCTGTGTGCTCCTTCTCCTACATTAGTATGTAATGTGTAACACTGGCACCCCACAACCTCTTCTTTATACTCTCCTCCTATAATGAGGTCAAATTGTTTGGTCCTTCTGAAAGGTTAGGTGCAAGAAAGTCAAGATGTAAAATGGATTTAGGCTGAAAATAGCTAGCAGTTGTCTGGCTTAACCAGAATGACAGCATCTGTAGGCATGCACAGCAACAGAATTTAAACTGGCAGCATGTTGTGGTTGAAAGTAAGACGTGTAACAGCAGCTAGGAAAAACTTTGCAAATTGCTTCATAAATTAAATGTCTAAACTCCACTTAGAATTAAATTTTAACAAGTGTCCCTTTGTGAATGTTAGCCTACTATACTGCTTTTTTTTATTTTTATTTTTATCAGCAGAAATTAAAGTACAAGCTTTCCTTTAAAAATACTAAAGAGAAGAATCAAAATGACCAGCTGAAGTACTGAAAATATGTAGATAAGGTAAATCATACTTCCACAATAGTAGGAAAAAAACAGAAGGCCATAAAAGAATTCTTAGGATATCAAAATGCTGTAAACCAGCTGTGCAACCACTGCAGGAAAGCATGCAGGAAGTTACAGTGTCAGCTAATCCCCTTAATCTCTACTAATGCATGAGGTGTAAGTGACATTGCTTTTATAAAGCAGTAAAATGCTGTTATGAGTTTTGACTCCATCTTCAGTCTCACT
The DNA here is from genome assembly GCA_013399715.1 of Alectura lathami. Classification (NCBI taxonomy): domain Eukaryota; kingdom Metazoa; phylum Chordata; class Aves; order Galliformes; family Megapodiidae; genus Alectura; species Alectura lathami. The sequence continues at coordinate 115,044 of VXAV01008623.1, forward strand.
GAATTCTGTTATCAAAGGAATAAGAATAGCAAGTCAAGTAAGAGTAAATTCCCTTTCACTTATTCTTCCCTTCACCTATTTAGGGACATGACGGGAACAATATAAAAACTGAAAGCTGACTTGGCTAACTCCCTCATAACCACAAATGTTAGATGGCAGACTGTACATGCTCTTAAGGAGGGAAAAATACATAAGATTTGTTTGACGAGATAAAAGAGAGATAAAGGAAATTATCTGCAACCTGTCTGATAAGCCTCTTCTGCACAGAAAAGGTATTACAAAACAAAAGACCTCATTCCCTGTCTTCCTTGGAGAGAAGAGAAATTCCTTGCCCTGAGAAATGATCTTAGGACACACCCTCTACTGGCATGTTGCTCCATGTAGTGGAAGGCTGGTGTCACCTTTTTGTCAGACATGCTGCAGATCTATTAAGCACCATAATAAATACAAATTACAATAGAAACACATTTAATACTTTGGCAAATTAAAAATGGATTGCCTTTCAAGTACTGAAAAATAGAAACAAATTAATATGCATCTGCAGATGGGAAAAGCAGTAAGTCAAAAAAGGGCAATGTCGATGACAATTTTGGATGTGTACTGGGAAGATCAGTAAGACCTGGTTAAACCTAGAGACACAGTCTTGGCTTCCTTTGGATTTAACACTGTGAGGACTCATTCAGAACACCATCACGTAAATGATGTAGAAGCAAGCACACTAGCTTGAGGAAATGTCACCCCACAGCAAGAGTTACTGCCTGCCTTGTTCACCTCAGAGTGCAGCCAGCTGGATTAGCTGCAACCCACTTCATCGTCCTCAGTAATGGCAGTATGCGGAGTGAGGGGGATTTTGAGTCCCCATAAAACCTCTTAATGCAGCTCATGGAGAAGCAATGAAGAGACGATGGCAATAATTTCTTAAATCACTCTGGGCAAAATTGTCAGGACATCACTTTGTGCCTCTATAAGCATCCAGTAAATGGGACATTTGCAGTTAATCTGTTCTAAACTCTCAAAAAGGTAAGTCCCTTGTTAGCACTGAGGACAGACTGTATAACCTGGTAGATTTGTGAAAGTTCACTATTTCACCCGGCTTCCACCTCTACCCTTTCAAAGCAAAAACTGATCTTGCTCTGGGATTGTATCCTGAAAGTGCACAAACTCATAAAATCGAAACAGACAGACCTCTCCAGGAGTGACTCTTCACAAATAAGCAATAATGGGGGTGGCTCCAAGTAATTCTTGTGAAATCATCTGAGCACAGACTTTTTTTTTTTTTTTTTTTTAAATTAACTCTTATTTTAATCCATCCAGTTCCATCCTCCTTCTGCTAGAGTGACTTAAGACTCCCCCTGGGGCATTTATCAACTCGCCACTTCATTAGTGCTACATTTAGCTCAGACCTACACTTGTTCCCCACCATGCCCTCAGGGTTTTGAGAAATGAACCTCTTTTTCACAAGATTGTTTTAGTTCCGATTTGTATGATTTTCTCTCTGTGTTGAATGCTGTAAAAATAGATTGTCAGCAGTGCTTTGTAAATTGGCATAAGAAATGTAAGGATGGTTCTCAATGGTACATACACATGCAAAACAGAAAAAGGAATGAACAAACACAACACCCCCTCTACAATGCTTTAAACACTGATTGCCTTCTCTCTAAAGTAAGATATGACCTTGTGACTGAATTTAAAGCTCTTACTCTGTCACTTAGGCTCGGCCCAGTAACAGCATGACGAAACAAACTCCAAGGCACAGATCAAATTCCGGGGCAATCTTCCATTTGTTATCACCGCGCGAAGATTAACTCAGCTCCTGCCTTCCCACGAAAGGAAAACAAACAATTTCACGTTTAAGCTTATAAGATCAAAGCTGCAAGAAGAGAAATGTGTGAGTAGGCATGCACTGAAGGAAAGGAAGATTTATGTAAGATATGACTTAAGACACGAAAGCATTAAAAAGAGATAATTATCTGTTGTGGAAGTGGAGAAAAGATTTTCTATATATCATTATGAAATTCTGATCAGCTCTGGAAACTGAAAAGTACTAATGCGATTTCATTTCACAACAGATGGGAAGGTTCACCCCTCAGAAAGACTGAATGAGAGCTGACTCAGTAACAGTCATAAAATATTAACTAATTTGAAGGATTTCCCCCTCCTCTTTTTCTCCAAGTCCTCTAGGATAATCTTGTAGCTCATGCAAGGACAGATCTGAGGGAGTAATTGTCAAGCAGGTAAGACAGGATTAAGTAAATGCTCTATGACAAGGCAACGCTGGGCTTCTCTCACTGAACCACTACATAAATTATTTGTGGTCAGGATTAAAGTATTTAATTAAATCATCTTTGTATGGATGACACAGGAAAATTATTTTTAAAATTGCACAAGAGGGAAAAAAAACTTCCTTTCCATTTGCTTCTTACAATCTATTATTGAGACTGTAGTTCAAAAACCAGAATGATCAAAACAGCAGTGACTCACTGGCAAGAGCATTAGGATAAATCAACGTACCTTGAAAGTTATCTGCTGGCATATATACTCTTCTCCTCCACCCAAGATGATTACAACATCATGCAAATGTGTTTCTGGAACAAGGACACCTTCCAGACCAGAAAGGCTGTCTCCCTCAGTGGTCTGAGCAGTTTATCCACAAGAACTCTCCTTAGGGAGAGTTGTCAGGCACCTCTCTAAACATTAGCAGTCTGTGAGCAGACTCTGAGAGTGAAAAAGGGGTTGTCCACTTTTTGTTTTACACAAATGATAGTGGGAAGTAAGGAAAGGGTTGCTATTTAAGTAAAGAAAATGTGTGTAGAACAAATTGTGGAATTTTTAACCCCTGAAAATGACAAAGGGAAAAAAACAAAGACACAGCTTATCCTCCCAGGAGTTATCTTCTGCAGTGCCAGAAGGGAGAACCAACATTACAGAGAGAGGTGCTCCATTTAGGTCAGCAGGTGCTAAATGAACTCTGCCTCTCCTACCTGCCATGGCAGCAACTGTGAGACACAGCTAGCCTAGGACAGAAGAACCAAGAGAAAGGTTCATAGCGCTTGATGGACTGTGCTGAAGAACATCTGATGTCACAGCTAAGCTGGGGCAGGGAGACATTTCTTCCAACAAAACACCTTTTGAAATTGCATTTAGCAAACTGTTGTTAGAAATGAACATATGAGTTTGGTTTGCCGCCATTTGGCTGCAGAATTGAATGAAATTATCTAGTCGGTGGATAAAATGCAAGGATTTGGACTTAGCTCTCAAGCCACTGTCAAGCAGCATGGAAGGACTTCAAGCTATTTCTTGTTGTTTGGACTAGTATCCTGGCCGGAAGAAAACCCTGTGGGGAAGAACTGAGGTGGTTATTAATGCAAATCCTCAGTATCTCCCTTCAGAAGATAAGGGTGTTGCTATGTTTCATACTGGATGTCTACGTCTTATTGCAGAAAGCAAATCAATCCTTTCAGGTTTTTCTTTTAATTTCAAGCCATAATAAAACATAGAAAAATATTTTGAACAAAATTATTACAGATGCATCAAATAACAAACTACTGTGAACTGACTTTTAGGACTAAGAAACCTAGTCCCTTTAAATTACAACTAGGAGGGAAAATCTACCTTCAGACAAATTTTATTATTCCCTCTGATGTACTGATGGTGAAATACATAACTTTATGAAGGAGAAAAACAAGAAAGCCAAATAAAGCAAATACATTTCTATTATTGTTGTTCCTAATCCTACAGTTTGGGAAACAGCATTTGAGTTTTTGTCCTCAAGAACAGCAAAAACAGAACATGCATGTTCTACATGAATAGTCATTAAATAGAAAGTCTGTGTGCATATATGTGCAATAAAGACCATGACCTAATATTCACCAGTTTCAATGAGCTTTGTTTGGGTCATACAGCTATACGCATGCACATGCAGATATTGTAGCACAAGCTAGATGAACACTGCTGAAAAATGTAACAAATAAAGCAGCTTCTTTTAATAATTCTAATAATTTCTAGATATGCTATTAGTAATTCGCTTTGAATGAGAGGGAAGCTTCCAGAATAAATGTCTTCAACTGTATCATGTACCAATGGAGAAAAAGCAGACACAAGCACATGGAGCTACTGATGGAATTGAATTCAATTCTATGTAAGGGTTATAGGGTGGAGGTCTGAAGTAAACTGTAAGGTATAGGACACTGCACATATACAGACATTTCCACAGTATAATCCAAAAGCAATTTAAACACCCAGGGCAGCTTTCATAAGAAGTTTGATGTATTTCTTCTGGGCCACTTAACAATCATGAGCTGCTGCTTAATTTCCTTTCCCATCATTACTTACTGTCAATATATGTGTGTGTTAAATTTAATTTCTCTCCTTTGTAATCAGTCTGGGCCTACCTGCCTGACATATTAACTGATTCTAATTCTCACATTTATGACATCAAATGATTTCCATGGTGACAGATTGAGATACATTCCTGAATGAGACTAGTAAGTGGGTCATATTTGACTGGAAAAGGGAAAAAAAACTCAATTCTCTTTTGAATATACTTATTATGGTTAAGATAATCAGAAATTAATGGAAGACAGATTCTAAAGAAAAAAAAGGACAATGAAGAAGTTTTTAAGATTATTGTGTGTAGTTGAGGTTCTCAAGATATGTCAATCACTTCTTTGAAGACACAGACAGTTCAATACATTAAAAAAATCATTGAACTAAGCTGTTTGGTTTATATTGGACTGTTCTGGAGAATATGCCACTTTATAGTCATGTCACAACAGCTTTGATCGTGAAGTTATGTCTAGATTTCACCCTACAAAATCTCTGGCCCTTGTCTGTTCACACAACGGATTTTCTCTCTTCTCTGCTTTATCCCCATTTATCAACTTCAGTTTGTACTGCAGACTATACCTGAGCAATGAAACTGTACTGCAGGTATATAGACTTGGATTGAAATTGGATATGTTCTGCTGCATGGGTAGTCCTCAGATATTATCTGTCAAGGGTGTTTCAGTGAGCACCACCACTGTCAAGCACCTGGAACACATCACTTCTGGCTCTGAAGGACAGCAGAATAACATACACTTAACATGGTGCTAGTGGATGTCAGCAATGGTAGCTGCTGTGGTTCTTGATAAAAGGAATTCAGTGATATGAGACAGTCTGACAGGGAACAAAGACCCTCCACTCACAGACACTGATTTGAAGGAGTCAGTACAGAGATAGGGTAAGCAGGTATAGCTTGTTTTATACCAAATAGAGCCATTCCAACCTGTAGCAGGTCAGAATTTGGCTCATTAAATTCATGTAATAATAGAAAGAAGTTTTTCATCTATTTTCTCATAAAAACACTGGTTGTTGCCTTCGCTGCTGATTAACAATCTCCCACTTCCCCATTGCAGGCAAGCTGGTGAGGAAAGCTGTCAGACCAAGCACTGGGCTCTGGCAAGCAATCCTCCAGCCAAGTCATGCTCCAACAACCATGTGTTTGTGTAGGAGGTGCTATGCCACTGGGGAAACTGGTCATTCAGAATTCTAATCCATAGCAGCCCAAGCTTGGTTCTTTAGAAGAGCAACCTAAATTAAAACTAGCAACTTTACCAAATACAAAAAGATCCAACCACCATTTCTGAGGTGATACGAGCCACCTGATTTTTACAAGAGTACTTCTAATTTCTACTTTTCATGGAATGGCAGTCTGGAGAGAAGAAAGGACCAGAATTCTTCGTGGTACTAAATGTTAACATTTGCAGAACACAGTATTTGCCCTCTGAAACGTCTGACAGTTATCATTCAAGAGTACAAATACTACCATCTGAGCAACCACAATGAAACCAGACAGCTGTAACTTCACGTATTCACAGTAAATCTTGCACAATTAGTCCACTGAGACTCAATGCGAAACAAATCAGAGGGAACTGTGAATTCCCAGTGTTAAAAGGGCTCAGTGTGGGAAATATTTATTCTTACAGACAATTTATTCATATAGGGGCAGCTTAGCCAGTGCTTTGTTGTGCTAGGTTCCGTACAAATGCACAGCTTGTGCACTAGCAAAGATGCACAATAGGAAGGAGAATGGAAATGGTCATTCTGCATGCCACAAGGCAGACCCAGGACTGCAGGGGCAGTGAGGTGCTCATGTCTGACCTCAGCAGAGCCTGGAAGCACAGCCCCAACCCCTGTCGTTCACACTGGTGCAACTGCTCCTCTTCTCCACCCCACTATGGATTTTTAACAAATTATTCCATGAGCAACAAAGTTTGCCAAAATGCTGACAACACGAACATGCACAAATCACAAATCTTTTTTCTTGTTTCAACAGGACAGTCTAAATAGCTGTTATGACTGCAAATTAGTTCAGCTCTGCCCAAAGTGTTAATTTTTTAGATCTTTTACAAATCAGAGAATTTGAAGGAAGAAAAGAGAGAGAAGCGTATAACGTTTTCCCAGAGGGTCTGAAACAACTCCCCCAGCAAAGCTGCTTTCAACTCCAAATTCTGCTAGCCAAGTGGCAAAGGAAAAGCTCTCTACACCAACTTATTAATGTCAGACATGACCTTGGGAAATGTTTTATAACATGCCAGGACACAAAGAATATATAATTCAGTAATTAGCAAGCATACTAAAAGATTGTATTGATGTTTTATACATTTTGGTGGGTAGAAAAACAAAGGAGGGACAGCAAACAGGAATACTGAAACCGTAGCAGGCTGGACAGTCAGTTTGATGAGTGTAGTTAAGAAGATTAATGTATACTCTAAACTGAACTCCCCTAGTTGTCCAGCGCTCAATAATTTAAAAGACAACGCCAGAGCCTTCATTTCAAGGTGACAGAAAATTCTGATGATGAAAGAGGTAGCTGAAAACTTACTTTTAATTAAAAAGCAAACAGGCTGAAACTCACATATGTGCCTAAGAGGAAGTAATACCATTTAGGAAACAGTGGGGAGGGATTATTATTTAGACAGTTCATTTTATTAAATAAAAGAACTCAAAGAGAACCAGTAACAACTCTTCCACCCTAGTATCCTTAATAATACAAGATGATTACTCCTCGACTTAACGAGAAAACGTTTGAGGCTAAAGAAAAAGCAATTAAACCGACAGATTTATTGCTACCAAGAACAGATACCCACAAAATGCAGGGCTAAGATGCATTAAATGACCAGAATAATTCATGAATGGTTATATTCCCATTAAGATGAATAAATGGATGACAAAGCTCACATTTCTTATGTGAAATAAATAGGTAGAGAGGTGACAAGCAAATTGATAGGCGCATGTTGAGATGGACACAGACGCGTCCTAATGTTCAAATTCCTAATGTTCAAAAACAAGTTGGTCAAGATGAGCATAGATTACACTAATGGTTTGTGACACGTAAGAGCTCAGAAACAGGGCTAAGGAGGCCAGATAAAAACTCAGTGTCTCAGAAGCTGGAGGTTCCCAGTTATCTTCAGTCTCTGGCTAGAAAAGCTTTTAACCTGCTGAAGTTTAGCTACAAAACTGTTTTAGTGTTAAGAATGAGTTGTGGACAAGAACTATTTTTCTATCCATTATTGAGCTCTGTAGCCTCAGGCATGCATCATCTGCCACAGCACATGCCAGTGGGGAGCAGCAGTTCATCATGGTCACCTGTGACATTTTGCTGACTGCTCCATCTTTTTCCCAATGCTGAACTCAATGATCTTACTCTTCATCTTCAATTTCAGCATCAACGGGCTAATAGGAAGTTAGTACATCACGTCTCCTCTGCACTGAGAAAGACCACACCTGGCAGATGCTGCTCAACGAGGAGGATGAAGAGATCAGCGCTTGGCCCTAAATCTATTAGCCGGGACAGGCTCAGATGTTATCAGCCCTAACTCAATGCTACATCTCTGTGCATCATCATATTCAACCTTGTTGGAGTCAATGAGACTACTCATAAGCTTCTACACTCCAGCATATGATTAAGCACTTCACTAAATAAGGTCATTAAATTTAAATTGTAGATGCTTGCTAGGTACTCCTGAAGGTTGTTCTCTCACCTGCATACTCCCTTCAGGCTCATGGCTGGCAAAACAACATCCAGATCAGCATGCCAGCAATCCTCCCACTAAACTTAAGACATGGGAAATCGATTGATTCAAGAGGGCTGTGTTTACCCTTCTGTTGATGTAGAGAAGAATGGTAGCATGTCACGGCTCCCAGAAGAGGATGACATCCACAGAGAAGGAAAGATGTATGAACCTGGCAATCTGCAGAGAGATATCTCAGTCTGTTTGAGTAGCAAAAGCCACAAAACTGTGTTAATGCAGCATTTTGCCACTGTGCATTTCTGCTACTTCTCAGCAGAACTAGTCAGGCTCAACAGAGTATTTTGCTAGTGCAGTTAACTACCGCAGGTGTGAGTGCTTTTGTTGGCCCCCACAGACGCATCCTTAGGGATTGACACAGCACTTCCAGAAGCTATCAAGCTATTTTCACTTCTCTCTCTGTTCAGAGCATACACCTCAAAGCAGCCCCCTACTCTGTTTCCTAGTCCTGAACAAGCTATCAATCATGCTGAAGCGTATGCTAAAGCCATAATGCGGATAACGGACCATTAAAATCTCAAATGAGACCGCTAAACACATTTCATTAATCATCACACAAACTAGTCTTCAACCAAGAGTTACAGCTTTGGCCGGCTGGTAATGGAGCCCTTTTTTCCAACGCATTTCTACTGCCTGGAAAAGGGGGAAGGACTCCTGAGCCAGTTACCTTTGCATTTCTCCTCCTCCTCCTCAGGTGCATGGCCTGTGAGGGTTATGCTGCTGGAGAAAGAGAGTGAGTAGTAGATAAAGAACAAAACTAAGAAAACTCCTAAGGAGAACGAATGTGAACACTGTCCACAGAGCCTGGATTCTCAAAGGACCCAGGACACCTGCATCTCACAGGGATTTTAATAAGAGCACTTCTGAAAAACTGGCCAAACTGGCCCCTTCTTTCTGGCAAGGGGTCTTTACTTAGGGATTTGACAGGATATCAGGGAAAGGACTTTTCTTCCTAGAGGCCCAGACCCAGTGCTGATTCTACTGCTATTAAAGCATAGCAGATGAAAGTTAAAGGACACAATGTGAGAGATACCCCTCTGCACCTCTTATTGTTAGGTTTCTGGCTTTTCTCAGTAGCTTTCCAAGGCCCCTTCCAGGGAAAGTCAGCAGGTTACTCATTTCCTGCCAGGCAGCTGGCAGGTTAGCAAGAGTTACCTGCCAGGCACACCTAGCTGTTTAACTCCACCTGATGCCACATGCCAATGCATATGAGCTTAAAGGAGAGCATACTTTTTTCTTGTTGAGCAGATTGGAGAAGGCAGTTTCAGTCGAGCTAAGTGGTTTCTCTGAACAGCAGAGACAGAAGACACTATCAACAGATATAATAATAATGAACTGGAAGAACAAACATGCCTGAACTGCAAGGACATATCAGCACTGGGCTCAACTCTAATCCTAGTGGAGGATTTGGATCAACAAACTTTTGCAAGGAGACCAAAGCAAAACTATGGTTTCTTCTTTAGCTTCACCTCATTATGGCCATGCTGAACTTCCCAGTTTAGACTTACAAAGGACTATTCCAAATGAGTAAAGAAATCTGCTGTTTACATCTTTGATGGAGTTTACAATGCCGTGTTAATAAGGGAGGAAAAATGTGTTGAATGGGGAATAAGAGATTTCAAAAACACAGTATTGGAGGCTTGATTATACCAAACAGTAGTTATGCTGATTTGGAGCTGATTCTGTTCACAAAGATAGGTATTCAATACACTATCTCATAATTCCCGTATACTAAAATCACATACACTAAAAGTCCTACTCTGATGAAATGTGTCCCAGGTACAATTCCGGATCAGAGACCTTTGATATACCACCACTTAAGAGACAAAAATCAATTCCTATTTTAATAATTCCCTGACCCCTGTTATTTGCTGAGGAAAGAGTGGCATCATGCCCATCCTATCGCTGCTGCCTCTTAGCTATTTTAAGATCTGCAGTACCTACTTCTCTTACTAGGGCCCTGCTAAATGGAGTAGGGTTTGGAGGATCAAAATGTTCCTGTAATATCTGCCAAAGAACTTTAGCCCTTCAGTGAAATTTCTTGAACACACTGTGCTTTATGGAAGGCACTGGAAGCACTCCTAAGAATTTGAAAAATGAAATTCCTGTGAACTAATTCTGTTTCTACAGTCCAGTATCCTCCTTCCTTTGTGGGGCTAGGCAGCAGCAACCCCACCCTACCTTGGGGTTCTTTTAATAGTGTTGCATATTCTGCAAGTATCTATTTTTTTTTTTTTCAAAAGCAAGTTTTTTGCTCCTATGACTGCTATGAAAAGTGAGGAAATGTAACAAGTCAGACCACAAGCAAGAACTATATACTTACTTTTTTTTTTTCTAATGTCAGGATTTTTAATTGAGTCTCCTGATCTTTGAGGGTCTTAGAATGGTAAACTACCCCCATCAAGGCAGGTCTCAGGAACTAACCTCTCAAGGTCAGTATTTCAGTTCCACATATTCCTTCTCATTAAGGATATTAGGTTCTGGAGTGGAGAAGGCTATGAAGATACTTTCTCTGGCTCAGCTGTATTTATCTTTTTAGATGCCAGGGTTTTGCAACAGAAGTAATATTTCCTTGGTAGCCACCAAATGCTCGTGCAGCCAGCCAGGATACAATAAAGATAATGAGATACTGGTCATATAATAATAGCTAGCCTGCAGAGCTTTTTATACCTGACATGTTAAAACGAAACAAAACACAAAGATAAAACAAAAAACCCACATAAACCAAAACCATCCAACCACTGTGAACAAAACCAAGAGAGTATAATCTAACCTGTTTGCTGCTAGAATGTTGTTTCTGCCAATTGATTAACTTAAGCAATACTTCTTGCCTTCTCTCTTACAAGAGGGAAAATATCAAATGCTACAAGAGAGTAAGATAAATGCATATAAATACCATTTTTGTTTTCCTCATAAGAAGTAATTGCACGCTGTAAGGATATGCCCAAATTCTAGCCACCAAAGTGGCTGCACTGACACAAAGCACTGCACCAGGCAAACCTACACAGGCATTGTTTGAAACTACTCTTTGGTTTTAAGCAAACGTAAGTTGCACTACACCTTATTTAGACTAGTGACAGGTAAAATCAAGCATTAGTGACCAGGCTCTAAGTAACTTCCCTACATGAGGAAGGGGAAATACCTGCATACAGATATCAGGATAAGTGAGGCTGGTATCCAGAGGCATCCAGGTCACACAACAGTTCAGAGCAAGTACCCAAGGGGAAACAGGTGAAAGCAACAGAGTTGCTGGATAGTGTTTTCATTTCGGGTTTCCTTGAAGTATGGCCTCTTCAGGACACCTGCCGGTGTTACATGGGAACCATACATCCCTACTGCCTATTTTTGGAGCCGTGCCTCCTCTCTCCTGCAGGATGCACTAGTGAGTAGGAGAGATTCCTGCCCCTCTTAGCCACCACAATCTACTGCACAGGTTTCCTTCGCTTCATGTTTTTTTGCCAGACATTTCATAGACCCTCATGTAAACGTGACCCAGGCTGTGAGTGAGGGAGTGAAAAATGTTAAGGGGGGGTGTGGAAATGCAGGAAAAATATCTCCACTACAAGACTGCATGAGTCAGGTAAGGTGTATCAGTAATTAAACACTAAAAAGAAAGAATCAGAACAAAAGTGGCTTAGAGGTGCATCCCAAATATGGGGTGGAACTAATGAGGCTTTTCTTTTTACCATCAGAGAAAGTTTATTACAGGTACTTCAAAGGCAGTTGACTTAGCAAGCAGTGGAGGTGTGTCAGAGAGATGTTCTTTCCAGTGCTCAGCATAAAAGCAGAAGCATTCATAATGGAATGGCTGAACTGGTTATAAAAATAATAACCCATGACTCAGGAAAATTTTGAAGAGAGGAGTAAACCTTAAAATAAAAAGAAGAGGGGACAGAGGAAAAGCATATAAAATATAAATAGAATCCTTGACTTATTTCACAGCTACAGAAAGTGTGTGCAGATGCTGCACATACTTCTCATTTGGATCTCTGGCCAGGTCCATAAATCCTGACCTGTGTTACACCAGGCTGTTAAAATGCCTCTGCTCTCTTCAGCAGAAGCTGCCCAGTTGAATGCAGTAAGAAGCACCCTGAATTACCAGTGTAGGTATCATTAAATTGAGAGCTATTCCACACACCTCTAAGGACCAGGAATGTTACAGAAAGATTGAGAGGACTAACAGCGAGGGTGGGGAAATGAGAAAAAAACATGCTGCACTGAGCCCCCAGCTTAAGTTAGACCCTCCTTGCTCTAATGCTGAATGTTGCTTGGACTAAGTGATTAGAGAGAAAAATCACTGGTCTCCCCAAAAGGAAGCTACGTGCAGTGTATGTGCTGACAGCAGAGAGGCACAGCAGAGTATCCACACAATACTGAATCTCTCAAACTCACTTGTGACAGCTGTGTATAGCCAGACAAATCCAGCTCCTTCTCCTGCCACCCTGTAGGGAAATCTCCTTGTGATTCACAAGGCATCACATCAGCCTGTCAAGTAAGTAATCATCAATACCAATTGATACAGCAAATGCATTTTTCAAGAACAGTGCGGTGCCTTTGTAACATGGGCTAGAGTGAATGGAATAAAGAAAACCCTTAATCTGGAGTTCAGGCATAGACAGACAAATCCCATGCTATTCTGAGCTAAATCAAATCCATCACATTTTCCCTTTATCACCAGATTTATNCCGATTTTTTTTTGATTTTATATTTTAAAAAAAAAAAAAAAAAAAAAAAAAAAAAGGCCTCATTATTTTTTTTCTTGAATGTTAACAATGTTTCGTGGGATTTTATTTTTCAGAAAAATGTATCTGGATCAGTTGTGTTCCTGGTTTTATGTAGAGCATTGATGGTAAGATTACTTCTGAAAGACTTCTGCTGCTCACTAAATTCTACTGTCTTAGGTAGAAAAAAAACAGCACATCTCACATATTTATTGCTTTCTAATTAAAAGCTGGATTCTCATCTCATTTTCACCATATAAATCCAAGGATAACCTAAACGAAAATAATGGAGTTACTCTGGATTCAGTTTATGGTAAATGAGACAAGGATCTTGGCCTAATCGCATCAACATCTCCCTTGAGACCTCCATTAGTAACCCTGGGTTTTTAGTGAAAAATGTACCACATTCTTGCATGACCCTCTGTTGGGAAAAACTGTATCTTTGAATACTGTAATTCTACACAGCTACATTAAAACTTCTGGTGAGATCCCAGGGGAAATGGTTACAGTGTTCTGCTATCTCAATTTACTTCCTCACCAGCACCAGTAAAAATACACAAAGAAACTCCCCAACAACCCCAAC
>VXAV01008623.1:140177-156202 GCA_013399715.1 Alectura lathami
GACTATGTGCCAATCCCTCCTCAGCTGTGGGCACTTGGTCCTGTACCAAAATCACTGCTGACCTTTTCTGGCATTTCTGATCCGTACGGATTTTTATCACTGTTTGAGCTCCTGACACAAAGCAAACAGCTTCTATAGCATGTTTTTATTCATGCAAAGTATAAATATGGGAACTGCTGTCTCTCTCTCAAGCTTGCCATTTCTCCTTCTTGGATGCTTTGTTAACGGAGGTAGATGATTCTGCCTTAATGTCTTATTCAGTTTTCCAGAGAAGACTAATTAGCACAGATCAACACTAATTGTAGTTTATATTCTCTGGATGATTTAATCTACGGGCAGAGTTATTTGAAACACAGTAGTTATCTTCTGTCCTGTTTGTACTGTTTAAAAGTAGCTAAAACATTCTCTGTATTAGCCAGCTGGATTGTGAGACTAACATACTGTGGCAGGACAGCACTGCCCAGTATAGCCTCTGCATTATTACATGTACTTAGATGTGGCATTCAACTCAGTACAGAGGCCCCCAACGCTGATATCTACAGGGATTATTCAGGTCTCACTTGTAGGCCTCAGCTGTGACTCACACACAGCAACGACCTAAAGGAACTGGGCAGACATGAGAATGGCCACCTAACACTAAGTGACACACAGAGACTGTCTCTTGCTACATGTATGTAGAGCAGCCGGCACAAAGAGGTTGGGATCCTGAAAGGAACTGCAACCTGTAGCACAAATAATTATTACAACTGTAATAGCCAGATCCCAAATAAATTCACACTGCCATTTAAAGTGAATGCTCTGAGAATCCATACTTAACAAATAGTTGAATTCAAAATCAGAAGCTTAGAAGAAAACAACTGCATTTCAATACCAGGAGTCTGGGTAGGCAAGAAAAACAAAACAATTAGCCGATGTGGCCTTTAAAAGAACTTCAAGATTGATGGCAGAGAGCATGGCTTTGGACTGGTTCTTTTCTCTGAAGAATTCACACAATTTCTGCAATAAAAGAGTATTGGTCACACAAATCCTTGCTGTCTGAAACACTTTGCAGCACTTCATCCAAGAATGCATACAATCTACAGCCCCATTCTCCTGCCCTTAGGCTAGATGCTTTCTCAAGTTTAGAACAGCCAAAATCCCATGAAAGATGAATAGAAAACCCAATCAGCGTCAACTAAGGCACAGAAACAAGTATGACAGGTTATCTTCACTAGACAAGCTGCAGACTCACACCTTTGAAGCCAATATTTGGAGGTGTATATATCTGTCCTAAAGAAACAGACTGCTTATCTTTGGAAGAACAAGAGAAAATGAGGCTAAAGCAGAAATGTTCAAACCCCAGCTGAAAAGCTGGATATGACTGCTGAAAATAAAGTTACTGGTTCCCAAAGACATATTTACACATAAAGACTGAAACTTGGATGTAAAAGTAATAATTATACTAACCCCAGTAATTGCTGAGAGAAGTTTCTAAATGTCACATTGCTGAGAGACACTGTTTCAGGCTTTTAAAAGAGGTGTGAATTTCTCCCAAAGCTTAAGGTTGCCACTTCAAAGAAGAGACTTTCAAATTCACATATGTAGAGCCGTAATTTGTGCACTCAGTTACAGAACAGTTGGACCATTTATTATAAGGGGATATGCAAAGAGCTTATCAGAAAAGGGCAGAAGAGCACTAATTTACAAAGGAATTTTATTCCATTTTTTCCTTCCACAGAGTGGATGTAATAGTGGTTTTAACAACTAATATATTAAGTTACTTCACAAGGGTCTGATCTTTTCTGCAGCCCTTGAGATAACTGAAAGAACCTTTGCAGAACAAGGATATTGGGTATGATATTCCAAGTGCTATTTAAAACATACTGAGGGGCTTTCTAAACAGTGAATCATACCTGGCTAAGCTGCAAGACAATCCTTAATGTGAGATTCACAGAATCACAGAATGGTTGAGGCTGGGAGGCACCTCTAGGTCTATCTGGTCTAACCCCTGCTCAAGCAGAGCCGTCCAGAGCAGGATGCCCAGGCTAGAGGTTTTGAAGATTTCCAAGGAGATTCCACCACCTCTTCGGACAACCTGTCCCTGTGCTATGTCACCTGCACAGTAAAAAAGTGCTTCCTGGTGTTTAGACGGAACTCTGTTTCTTTCAAGAGTGCTGTCATAGAAGAGAATCTGACCTACTGGTCTCTTTTGGTCATTACTTTGGTTTGAGAAGAAAAGTCTTCCTGGGCACAGAATGAGTTAAAAAGTCCAAGTTCTTCCTCTTTCTTTGCCTGGCTGCTGCAGATTGGAAGAGGCTGTGCTGGACCATTTTACCCCTTATTCTGCAGTAATCCACAGAAGGAAGCTCTCACCTTTCCTGCACTGCTGTGAAAAATTCTTCTCTGTGCTTAAACAATACCCTGGTGCAAGCAGGTTTATAATGGCCAATTCTATGCAACAGTTGAGTCTTTGAACATTTCTAGAATGAGAAATTGTGCTTGTAGACTTGTCCTCTTGTATCTCTTGTGTTTAAGTAATATTTCAACAAACACACTGAATTGTCCCAAAGAAACCTTCATAAACTTACTTGGGACTTCTGATGGGAGAAACAAAGAGGGGATTAAAACATTAGCTTAAAATAGACCCTTTATATGAGTATTTCGGGCTAATGACATGAGACATCATTTGAAACCTTTGCAACACTAGCAGGAAAAATAAAAGGACAGGATAAACTGAGAGTCACTGTATGACTTGAACCAATTTTTTTTACTAAGCAGTTAAAGAGCAGCAGACTCTCTCCGGTCTACTTGTCCGTGTCTTCCACTACCCGTTTCCACTGAATCTTTGCCTAATGGAATTGCACCCTATGCGACAGGTTGGGGCACAAGCTTAGTCTCAGAGACTTTCAATTCTCTCTCCTCCCCAACATTCTGGCTCACTTTTTGGGCATACATGCTTTCCTGAGTCCTTTTCCTCCCTGCTGAGCTCCTGGGTCTACAGGTTGTGCCATTAATCCTTTCTTTGTCTGTGACCATATGAGAGATGAGCAGATGCAGACACTGAGCAACTTGTCCCCAGACTTAAAACACTGTGGAGAAGCAGGTGGTCAGCAGGAATTAAGAAGACAGACCAGACAACTTACAAAATCATGTATGTGTTACATGGGTATGATACATACGTTATGAGGGCTGGCTGTTGCACAGGAATTCTGTCTCTATTTGTGAGTTGGAGCTTTCCACAGCTCTCATCACTTGACCAACCTTGACTAGCAGTATATAGACTCTTCACTTACACCCACTTTCTAGTTTTCAGTAATCATCCTTGTCCATTTTTCCATCTCTTTTGTCTGTATATTTTTTAGTCTTAGTCCCTTCTCTGCTCCATATTCCTTTCTTTACAAGCTTGGCTTTATGCTTCATTTCTTACCCCTGTAATATGTAAGGGGCCTTCACTGCAGCTAGGGCAGAAAGCAAGCAAAGAGACAATCCCTCTTACCTCAACTCAGATTTTGGTATCTTTGACCATGCAGCGCTCTGTGCCCGAGTTCAGTTCATATACTTGTCTTTACCCACTACAGCACACAAACACACCACATTCAGTAAAATATTACTGTTAAGGGGACTGTAACATTCAGTGAGACAGGGCACTGGCCCAGCATTACTTCCTGTGCATATGTTTTCATAAATTATGCCTGTTCAGGTACATGTTTATATGAAACTCCAGGTTCACTGAAGGGAAAGACTGTGAAGAAGTCTGAACAACACCTGAAGAGGAGGAAAATCTTTATACTCCTTAATGAAGAAAGGTTGTGAATGGTTGAGTAAAGTAAGCAGATGTGTGTTTCTGGCCTGGGTACCAGTATTTCCAGAGAAGGGAAAGGAAATAAATGCACTGAGAAGTAAGCACTAGAACTGTGCCTTTGACACAGAGCTGAAGATAATTGCCACTACCTGTTAAGTGGGTACTGGGAAAGGCAAAAAGGCATCCTAGATTTCAACACAGGATAAGTAGATTAAATGTGTTCTCTTGTCTGTCACCTTTGTAACAGGGTTGTTTTGGCTTCTATAAATAAATACTCTCATTTGCTTAGGCTGACTTTTCCTTGAGGTGACTTAAAGAGAGCTAACTAACATCAAAACTACACTTCTATGGGGCTGTGAGCCTTCAAAGCAGGACACTGGCATGCCTCTGCACTTACCAGCACTCCAGTACACATTCTGAGGGCAAGGGGAGAAGAACATAGCAAGCCTCTGACTCTGAAAAGCTGGCAACATCAGTGCCTGAGAGAATTAAGTGGTTTTAGTCTTATGCTAGCCAGGAAAGTACTCTGGCTTGTGACAAGGTGGTGGGGAGTTTTTTTGCCACCATCTCATCACCAAGTTAGTCTGAAAGTGTTTGTTCTTGGTTAAATTATTAAGCAAATTTTCAAGGAGCTGTGGGAAATGGTTGAGGAAATTACGTTAGGTGAATACTTCACATGGAGATCCCTTCATCAACTGTTTAACAGGAGCAAACAGTAACTCCTTTCTATTCATATGTATAAATCTGGCCCTTCATCCTCCTCCTCAGTCCAAATATGAGCCAAACTTCATTAACTGCTAGTAGTACCACAGAGAAATTGTACTGAAAGTAATAATTAGCTTTTATCAGTCAGAAGTAATAGAAAACAAGTTCTTCCGAGTATAGAATATGGATAGGGATTGAATGGTAGGTCAGTAAAGAATCCTCATAATTCTTGATCATCTGTCGTATTGTCAAACTCTCGCCTTTCTCAAATAATTAGACCATAAAACCAACTACACAGATAATCAGTGTTGTCCATCATTCTGTATGGAACATTGTTGAGGAAAGAGCTTGCAAATAGAACAGCTGCATTCAAACACCAAAAACTGTAAAAGTGAAAACATTTAACGCAACCCAGATTGCCCTTTTACGCCCGCTCTACTGTCTGCTTTACCAGTTTCCCTCCCCCAGAAACAAAGAGTAAAAAAATCATTAGAATACCTTTGAACTTGTGAAAGACGGCCCACAGCTCAGCAATGTCAGTGGCAAATGTTATGTCTGTGTCGAGAACAATTACTCGCTCAAGGTTGGAAGGTAGAGTCTTAGTCAGAACCAACTTCATCAGCCCATAAATCCCAGAGTAGTGTTTGTTGGGGATCCAAGACACTTCAGACTAAAAGGAGATGGGAAGTGGGAAAGAGGAAGAAAAAATAATCTTCATTAGATAAATAATCTCCTCCTGACACTAGTTTCTTGTAATAGTGGAAGATCTCTGAGTACCAGCAATACAGAATCATAAAATGCCTGGTGAAAAAAATCATCTAAAATCGTGCTTTTAAATCAATGTCAAAGGTTCTGAACTATGTTAAGGTTTCCAAAGGCTGGAAGAAAAAAGTTTTTTGAGACAACAGCTTCACACAATATAATTAAAATTAGATGAGTCTTTCCAACATGGTACAATTTGCTCCAAGGCATCCATATATCCTGATAAAATTGAAAATATATCTTTAATCCAAAACTCTAGGCGTATTATGTATTTCTTTCATTTTCAAGCAGAAAAAGAGAAAGAAGTTTGTGTTTGACAATCCCAGAATTTTCTGACTGCGAAGTAGAATTAACAAACATTTTTTTTTCTTTTATTTATTACAGATTTGGGGGGTCAGAATTTCAAAATGTCACTTATTTGGAACAATCAGCCAGAAAAGTGCAAAAAAAAATGTTTATTGACAACTCAATTTTTTCTTAAACCTTACTTCAATTTATAACTACTGACATCATACAGACATGGTCAGAAGTGGAGAAAACAGCCATATATATATTTAGATATTAATGGGGAAAATCCAAACATTTACATTTCTTCAACAAGGGCTAAACAAAGCATTTTTAGAGCTTCCAAAGTAAGCGGGAAGACTGAATTCCATATTTCATTGTGCTACTGGCACTGGGATGTTCCATGAGCTACACTTCATTCTCCTCCCATGCGCTCAATTTCTCAAATACCTGAAGTCATTGCCAAAAGTGGGATACAAAAGTTTTTGAGTAGTTGTTCATACTGTCCTGTCTCGACTGGACAATTCCTCTTGACTGATATTTTAAAGGGCATGCACTGAAATTGTCAGATTTTTCCTAAGTTTTCTTTTGAGTGGTGCTCCCATTAACTTCAATTATTGTTTGACTTTAGGCAACCTGAGTAAGAAAGGTTTCAGGATTTGGCCTGGAATATTGAACTTTACAGAAGGGAGGCAGAAACAAAGTGCATTCATAAAACTCAGTAGATTTATTCTGTTGTTTAACTGTCTCATATCTATTCACTGGCATTGTAAAATATGTGAAACAGCTTTTGCATGGAAGACCTCATTTCCTCCAAAGTTCTTAAAGAAAACCTTCCTGTAACAGAATGGATTCCTAAACTTTATTTGAAGTTGGAAGAGTAGTTGAAGAAAGGCTACTAAGTTAGTGTGCATTTCTTTTTGAATGTAAAGTAACAAGTCTCCTACCAATGTAAGCTGAGCTGCTCTTTTCCCTTTAAAAAGGCACACAACTTCCTTCTGGATTTTCACAATGCCTGTATCAGGGCAGCCCTTTCCCTCTCTGAGTTAATTAAAAAGACTGAGGATACTAGAGCAAACTTTTAAGGAGAAAAACCAAATTTTAAGGGGAAAGACAGGAAAATCAGATTGCCATAAAACAATTCCCAAAGTGTGAAGTTGTTTGGTTTTTGGTTGTGGTGTTTTGTTTTTTAAAGTATCTCGTCCTGGAAATCAATTTGTGCATTCCCTTCCCTGCTCGTATAATTTGCATACAATCACCTGCATATACTGCCTTGCTGGCATTGCCACCTACACACGTGCACATCTTACGCACTTGTGCTCTCCTCTATAGGACTTGCATTGCAGAATGCCAGAAATAGCAGAAGTAAGAGAATGGGCAAAAACATAAGGACTCTAGTATAAACCACTATGAAAAAAGTGAAAGAGTGAAGTAACACACAGCATGGTTTCATTTATGGGCTTAAAGAGCCATCATTCTTATTTCATTCCTTCTTGCTTGCTCACTCTGTAATTTGTATGACTCTTAGAAGACAAATTTAGTTCGTCTCCCTGATATATGCCAATATTAAGACTCCAGGCATACGTAAATTAACCTCAATGCTCCCAGAATTGGTTTTGATGTGTGTAACGCAATTTAAAATCCACATCTGCAAAACTCTAGATATTTGTGATCCCAGCTCTCTCTCTCTTACATGCTAGCCCAGCAAAGCAGTCTTCATTCTGCTTCCCCAAACTCTGCATATCATCCTGAACCTGCCACTTGAAGTCCTTGTGCTAGACTAGCAATAGAGATCAGCTCTCTAGTCATACCAACATAATGCAAGAGTTAATGTAATTTTAGAGACTTGAGCTTGCTTTTATTATTACCCATCCCTGTGTTATTAATTTTGGACCACATGTCCCTCATTTCATTAGTCCAAATGCAGTACTGCTCCAGAATAACTCCTAATATGTTTATGCAAATAAGCCTAATATGGCAGGGGTTCAGAGTCTCATGGATAGCCTGAGACAAGCACAAAAGGGAAAAGGTACCTTGAAAAGAAAGAGTCAACTTCAAGGAGCCATCACTCTCATTGCCCTTAAGATTCCCAGTATCTAACACCACACAACACTTGCCATCCTGACACTTGACATCTGAAAGGATTGCTATTGAAAATGAAAGGAGCAGCCTCTATTCCAAATGTTCCATAGTGTTTGATTTGAGTCTGTGCTGAAGCTTGAACTGTCAGCTGGATCAACCTGAAATTTTCTCTCTCCCTGATGTAGTGTGAAATAAGACATAAACAGCAGTCCCAATTACAGCCCAGCGCAATTTCTTCAGGACTTTTCTATTCATGAATAATGCATCCATGCCAAATTCATGCCTAAAAAAACTCTTTACCCTACTCAACACTACTATGAATGCTCATTCTCTATATCACATATAGTCTTACTAAAAAAAAATAATGCAGGAACATTATGGTTGAATAGGTGCTCAGTAGTTAAGAAGTGCCAGTTTGAGATATTTTAAGGCAGCATAGGCACATTTCTGCAACATCCAAGCTGCCCTTCTTAGCCATTTCCTTTATCTAAAAACTAAGTATTTTCTGTAGGTCTTGATAGATCTTTTCTCTAGCTTAGTTAGAATGGCCATATAGGGAATGTTTGTGAATCATTTGCTCTACAAACTATATTGGAGTAGCATTTTGAGAACAAATATTCATAGAAGATATGGCAGGAGAAGAAAAAAAATAGAGTTAGTAAAAAAGCTGACACAAAATAGGGTGACATACTTCTGCATTTGTATAATCCTCATTTCAGTAGAAATAACACAGTTTGCATTTTTACCTCAGATCTCTAGCTCTTAAAATCTGGATTTCTGTTCACAAGAGGAAGGCAAAGAGAGGCATTTAGCTGGTGTTGACAGAGATTCTTTTTTTCTTTTAGTAAGTTGAGTGAAAAAATATTTTTCATCAGATCAGATCTTTCATCAGAACTGTCTTTATTTTATTCTTTCCATTTTTGAAGAGTGAAAACAAACATTATTCAGTCCTTCTGGCTATGGATACAGGAAATACAAGCACAGGAGTGCGCATGCTATAGACAACTGATTACCTTGGTAAATACAAGCAAAGTGGCAACAACAGCCTCCAAGTGCAGTGATACTTTCACATTGTCTTCCCTAACTGGTCAGCCCATCTCTGGGAAAAGCTGGGTCAAAACACTTGGGCTGTATGCAGCCCAACTCTGCATTCTCACAGCTGCTACAGCTGTATAAATTTCTATTGCAGAGGTGTCGTTTTTAAGGAAAAAAGTCTAATACATAGAGCTTAAAAATAAAATCAATCCTTCCTGTGTTTGTGCCCAAGAGAGGGAAAAAGGACGACTCCTCTGTAAATAAATTGTACAGTAATGACATACCAAAGCTTTACGTATTTTTATATTTAAAATCACTCTTTGACCACACATTTAGACCAAAAAGCACAACTTTCTACTAATCCATCACAAATACATTCAGCCAGCATTGTTAGATGGTACTTCTCTAAGGAACTGCAGAGGTTCTGTTAGTAAATATACTATGTTTAGCCCCACAAAGAGGTGGGGGGTAATTTACCCAGGCTTTCCAGGTGAATACAGATTACTCTCTAGCTCTAGGTGAAATCTGTACAGCTAGGTAGGTATCTTGAGCATCTTTTAAAGGGATGGAAACTTGCACACATAGTAGAGAGCAGCGTGGAAAACATCACCAACACAAACAGAATGAGAGCGGGAGCCAAGACCAACAGAGAGGACAAAAACCTTATGGGTGCCTCTATGGTGCCAGACCAAAAGAATATGGAGCTCAGTAGCCAGCCTCTAGGAGCAGAGAGTGGCAGGTGCCTACTGAAGAATACATAAAGTTAGGATTCTTTATTCTCATGTGTCTTACTCTGCATTTATTAACAGCTGTTTCCTGATCCCCCCTGGGACAAAGATGAAGTAGGTAGCTTAGAAAGTTGAGTGTGAAAAGTACGGTGAAGGGATGAGTGCCAGTCCTGAGCATGACAGTGAAAAAGAACAGGGCAAGCACTGTGGTTATATGAGTAGAAAAATGCACTTGGAAGTTCTGTGCCAGCATGGCTCACAGTTTTGTATTTGCTAAAAGCCCAATTAATTAAATTCAAAGACTATTACATTCCTTTTTATACGTCATGCTTCTAAAGGTCATCAGACTTACAGGCTGAGGTTCTGTGTTTTCAGATATGATTTTGCTGCACTCATCCTTCTCCTTGCTACATTAATAAAATTAGGATAAGAGCAACAAGGTGAAGCACGAGAAAAGAGACAATGCATTGGCAGCCTTACCCTATTGTGTTGGGTAATATGTATACAGGCTGCAACACAAAAACAGTAGCTAGCACAGGAGCAGATATTCTGTGGGATTGTACGTGTTTCCCTCATCACTTCAGGTCTTCCCTTAAGTGCTAGAGATTGACAGACAACCTAACTTCCAGCCTTGCTACGTTCCAGTTGGATTGGGAGGAGGTATATAACAGCATCATTAAAAAAAAAAAAAACAAAAAAACCACTCAGTTTTAGCTGACCAACCACATAAACCTGACCCTGCATTTCCTTTCCAGATGCAGCCTTTCCTCAGTTAACTAGATCTGACCACCTCCCTTCCAGAAGAAAATCTATCCTGACTTTTCTGATTGAATAGGTTGCAATCCATATAACATCTTCTTGTCTGTTAAATAATGTTTTCCCGTTTTCTTACCAGAATTCCTCCCTGTCTCACAGAACACAGCACTGTAGCACCTCCTGTGCTACAGAAAGTGCTTCCTGTTCAGTGTGATAAGTTGGGGGAAGTTTGGTTAATGAAGTGTTTTCCCTGGCAGCATGTCCTTAAACACTTGACACTGGAAAAATGCAACCTTCAATACTGCACTGATTTTCTCCCTACATCCACTGCATCTTCCCTGACATGCTTGCAAAAAAAAATAACCCTCAGCAATGACACAACATCCCCATCTGCCCTCCAAATAACAGACATCCTTTCTTGCTCAGCTGAATTGACAAAAGAACCACTAAGGCCAGTATCTTGCGAGAGCCTGAAGGTTAGACTGGTGAGGTTCATGGGCTAAGGCATGGGATCAAACAGATCCAAACCCCACCACCACCCCAACTTAGCGGCTGCAGATTCACTGCCTCTGTGGTGGGGGTCAGTTGGTGGCAAGCATAGGAGCCAGAAAACAAAAGGATAGACTAAGTTGCATGGGCAATCTGTAGGTAATTCTGCCTTCCTAGAAACTTCATGGCAGGGTTTTCTAAAAAAATTTGGCATCTGGAATATATTGATTCAAATGTAGAGAAATGGGAATTTAGGGAAATGGGAATTTAGACATGTAATGAATGACCTGATGGAAACACAAATTTCTAAAAGTGTTCAGCATCTACTTACTCTCACAAACTACAACAAAGGCACCATACTCCTGAGGATTACATAAGGTGATAAACTAACTTCAGGATCTTCAAAAAAGCAAAGGAAAAAAGACTGAAACTTCCAGGCCAGAAGTGCAATCAAAACAGAGTGTTGTAGATCTGCGTAAGTATTCTGAATTGTATCTGAAAATGATCTGAAAACTAGTGCAATATGGGGCAAGAACTTAAAGTTGGAGGGCTCTCTGTGAAAGAAGACAAACCAAATTCTTTGGTAGATCCTTTAGACAGCCTTTATAAATGGCCCAAGTATGGGAAACACCCCTGGAAACTCTGTTCTGTGAATCAGATTACAACTGTTACTTCTTCAGATCGGGTAAATAACTTCCTAGACACAGTTGATAACTTGTTTGCATAGCTTTTCCATTACTCACTTAGTGCTTTTCTGCTGCTATGAATGCTAGAAGGAGCAAGATAAAATTGTTGAGTTTTTAAATCATGTGGCTTCTATTTAAGACAAAGCTAAAAGAACTGTGGCTTTCAGGTAGTTTCTCAGCTGGAGGAAAATACAGTCACCATTTTAATGACCATCATTTTACCACGGTTTTTGCAACACAAAGCATAAGAAGCCAAGGAAAATAAAACTGTATTGCTGGCACAGAACAGGAACGTTTCTCGATCGGCAGTATTTTCCATCACTGTTTTTCAGTTTCACACAGGGAGAACTTCATCCAGCTGCAGATTTTTCCCATGACTCTTCTCACATTCATGAAAACAGAGTCATAATTCCAGCAGCACTAGCACAGATCAAAGTTAGTTCCTGGATAATCTTTCCCATTTCACACTGGCTGTGCCTCACATCTAAACTCTTGGCAGGGTTAGCTGGCTGACCCTTTCTCACTCTCTTGCTTTACCAGAGGGAGACTGAACATATTGTTGTTGAGACCGGGTTAACTCAATCTTTGAGAAAGAAGAGGATCAGTGGGTTAAAAATAAATATGGGTAACATTCATGCTTGTCTTCATCACACTGTATGCCTACAAGTAACTAAAAAAGAAGAATCTAAAGTGAAAGAGCAATGCTGAGAGAGCAGAGAGCCTGGGAGGAAGAAGGTGACTATCACCTGTAGCAGGAGGAATGGCAAAATGGATCTATCTGCATGTCATCTTGGGTGGGTGGGGGAAATACAAAAGAAAAAAAAAAAACAAAACCACACATACAACAATCCAAGCCTTTGCCCCCTTCCTGTCATGTATCCAGCAAACATTAACAGTGGAGCCTGATTCTTTACTTGAATGAAAACAGATAATGTCTGCTGGAGAACATACAACTTTAACCTTGAATTTAATTTTTCCTAGGTGATTCACAGCTTTCGATTATACTGATATTCCCTCCCCCTATAACAGGTCCTTACTATTTATATGAATGGTTGTCAAGGAAACCAGAAACCCAGGAAAGCTGTGTAACTTTTGTAGATTTAGAATGTATTCTGCCTGGGTATTTGGAAAAATAATATTTATCCACAGTGAGAAACATCTATAACAGGAAGGGAATTCATACATTTTTGGTAAAATTATTTTTCTATTTCTGCAGGTCTTGACTGCTGTTGTTCTTACTCATCATGGAGGCAGTGGTGACTTTAATAGAATTCTGCCTCATCTCTTGCTTTATGAACAGATGATATCTTCCACGCATACACTCAACAAGTCTGGATACAAATAGCAGTGAGCAAAAAGGTTGAGATAGAAATAGATTGCTATCTGAACCTCTGGGTCCTGGATAACATAGAACAAATGCAGAAATCATGGAGCAAGCCACAACTGGAAAGGAAGATTAGGTATTAAAAAGGCAGAACAAACAAAACCTCCCAAATTAGCATCAGCATAGAGCAAAGGAGAATAACTGAAAATTAATTCTCTTCTCTGTAGCAAAATCTGTAACACAGTCTGATGCTGATGCTTGCTTTTCTTTTCTTTTTTTTTTTTTTTTCTCCTTTGTTTCCAAATCTATCACCAATACAAACATTTATACAAAGGGCAGATAAGTGGGAAAAACCTGTTCTAAGGATGCTTTTTCAAAACAACTTAATAACAAAATTAACTGCAGGTACCAAGAGTTAAGCCATGCTCCGTGTTTGGAATCAACTTTCTTTATATGGATCAAACTGCGGACTGTTATATAAAGTAAAATGGACACTCTTTGTCTCCTCCATTAGGTGACAAGACAGTCATCCATACAGCTTCTTCAGAAAAGAAATGACCACAGAGTAATTGGGATCTTTGAGGATTATCTTCCTCCTCTTAAGGCTTTGGCTGGCTTTCCTCCATCAGGTTTCCATCCCTCCCCTCCTGGTTTAACCCCACTCAACTCAAATGGCCAATTTCCATTTGACTATAAATCAGGCCTTTTCTTTACTCTCACCCTGAGAAATTTTAATTTTCTCCACTGTTTCTCGCTATCTCCAAAATTCTGAATGCTCTCTTTGTTTTTCTCCATTCCTTTGTGCAAGATGAGACTGGAGAACAGAAAATATGAGACTGGCCAGTCTCATTTCATGATGTTTCTTATTGCTCTAGGGACTTTGGCCTCAACTCAGCTGTTTTTCTCATTGAGGCAGCCAAGGGTGGAGGAGCTAAATAAGTCAGAGCATCCTGAGAAAAGTCAATGGAAAACACCAGCTTCCCAGTCCTACTTGCCCAGCAGAGACAACAGTGCAAGTCTTCCCTAGAAAATAAGATAAAACCTTTTTTCTCCTTCCTGTCAGTAAATGAGTGGAAGAAGAGATACATAAGCTGGACTAGATAAAATGGCAAGAAGCCAGAGCTTTCTGCTAGAAGCTGACTGATAGGTAGCTGCAGCTAGCATTTGGCCAACTGTCAAAAGCAACCCATGGCTGCCCTTCTCAGTTCACCTGTATGGGAAGATAAGAAAGATCAGTAGGACGCTTTAATTGCTAGTGAACTCAATCAACAAGCTCTTTGTACTAAGCCATCAGGGAAGATACAAATCCGTGAAAATATTATTGTTGCCAGCTTTTTAATTTTAGTAACTATGCAAATACATGCACATTAGCTGCAGCCATTATGTGTTTTGGCAAATTTCCATGCAGCTCTTGGGGTTAAAGTCCAGAGGAATCCAATCTGTAGTATGCATGATGGCGTGGTATTAAACAGGTGTTACTGAGACGCACTGGCCAGAATAAAAAGCAATACCATCTCCTCCATAAACACATTGTGTTGGATAGACAATAGCTGCTAAATAAGGGAAATGGGACATTATCCCTGTTAGATTTTGGACAAGAATACTTTTCAAGGATGATGAAAGAAGGAAGAAGAATAGATACAGCAATAATTATTAACCAGCAATGGCTATTCAGGAAACTGTAAGCCTAAAATATAACCATGTGCAAAAAAACCAGATGTTTTGGAAAGGAACTTTCACCCTCTTAAGACTGGAAGATGTAATCTTGTTTGTATCCAATAAAAATCAGAAGGTACCTCAATGCAATAGTGCTAGTTGCAGAAGATGATTTGTGGAAGGGATATGCGACTGCAGCTCCCATCAGACTTCTGACTTCCCAATATGGTGTTAAAACATGGCATATAAACATTAAAGAAGGATTCATTCCTCTATTCAGAAGGAAGTTGCTAGGTATTATTCACATCTCATCAATAAAATCACCTCTCTACAGAGATTAACTTTTACTTTTTCTACCTTTAGAGCAACAAAGGGGGAATTTCAACAGCTGAAAATGCTGCATCAAAAAGAGGCCCATTAGTGGGTGGAATACACATTCTGCTGGTGAGATAAATGACATATCCCATAAAGAATTATTAATTCTCTCATTTTTTGCAAAAGCAAAGAATTAGCAGGAAAACAAATAATCCTCCATCCTGCAGGGCTGGAGGCCACGTGAGTGCAAACTCCTTATATAGCAATTACTGCTGGAAGAGAACAAAAAACACATCAAACAATGTTCTTTTCTCTAATGGTAAATATTACAATAGATCAAAAGTCCTGGAAACTGAAAAGCTCCTGGAATGCATCTAGGATAAAAAGGATAATAAAGGATAAAATACATTACAATTATGAACAAGTAATACAAACAATAACCTAGTATAAGAAGCACTACAATAACAGGAAAAAAATAGTATATATATATATATATTTTTTTAATTACTAGAAAGAGATAAGATTCCTCTCAAACAACACAGAAATAACTAGAGATACACTACGAAGATAATAAAGATGTAATTGGGAAAGCTGGCCTCCTCCAAAGCAAGAAATACTGAGCTGGATGTTCATGCCACCATCTTAGCTTCTTGCCTATGTTCTGGTTAAATACTGGTCAGTGAATTTGCATGAGTGACATTTTAAGGGTGTGTCCATGTAGCAGCAGCCATGTCTGTCTTACATTTCTTGNGCTAAGAACTACCATGTGTAGGCAGATAACAGGTGAACACATCCTAAATGGCTGATTAAAACAATATAGCTGGAAGTATTTTATAAAGGCTTACATCTGTATTAGGTAAAGACTATGGAAACAGTTCAACCATGAAAAGGGCCAAACCTGAAGTAATGGAAGAGTATATGAGAAAACTATCAGGAGATCAAAACTCTGCTGAGTTTTCATTCTTATTGCTGAAAGGGTGAGAACCTAGACACCATCATCTTACCCTCAAAAACTGAGACTTTTGCAAGATGAAATCAGCTTGATCTGAAAAGCAGTATCTCCACTAACAGAAGTGAAATTTCACAATTTAGAAAATCAAATCTTCTCATATCAAGTCAACTGAAAAAAAAAAAAAAAGGTATCATCATAATTACTAACATTATTATAAAGCTGCCTTTGATGCAGGTACTCTAACACCAAACCAGTCTGAATGCCTTTACCCCAGGCAGAGATGGTCTCAATAGACCTGTGAGAAGAGTGACTTCACTGTGTGCTGCTGCTATGGCAGACACAGCATGGCTTGTAATTGCCAGAGGTGGGAAAAGTGTCACATGAAGAGGTGTTCCCTGGTAGACTGCACACCATTTCCCGCCACAAGATCTACCATTTCAGCCCTAGTTCTTCAGAATACTTTCTGCCT
>VXAV01008623.1:156257-187586 GCA_013399715.1 Alectura lathami
GAAGGAGCTCACATCTGAACTGTATTGCAATGCTTCCTTGAATTCTCAGAAACAAGCTAATGCCAGGCACTTTACAAATGATGAATTCTAGCAATTTCAATTCCCTGCTGGTGAATTAAGGATATTCAGGGAGTCCTCCCAGCCTGCTATCTTTATGTCAACTTATCAGTCTGACATGGAAATATATACACTTCATTTCTTTGTTAATCTAAAAGCAAGGACCGAAACACATTCATAAGATGCTGACATCAATACCTATCCTCAACAGAAATACCTTGAACTTGCTGTCCTATCAGTAATCAAACACCCTATGACAGAGAGGCATCCCTATGAGCAGGTGAAAAGCCATCAAGATCTAACACCATATTTGTTACATGTCTTCCCAAACCTTCATCTGCTAGTGCCAAGAAAAGACATTGTCCTGGAACATGAGATGACCATTAACCTTCTCCAGAAAGTACAGGGAATATACAACCCATACCCATAAGCCAAAGCATTAAACACTTAGCAAGTGTAGGAAAAAAAGTGAGGTTAGGGCAACAAAATGCCTTTATTTCTCATGGAAGGATGATACTCTTCTGAGAAAGCACTTGCTGTAAGGGGGATACACAGAACAAAAAATAGTTGCAGAAGTCGGCTTGAGGCACATTGTATTCAATTTCTTTTTTTACCAGGGTACATTGGATAATTTTTGTAAAACTGGATCATCTTTGGAAAATCTCATGTGCAGTTATTTATCTTTTTCATGCCCTGCTAAAATAGCGTTCCCTGGAGGTGCAGCACATGTTGCTGCAGTAAGAGTGACATTACAGAAGCTGAATGCTACACAAGACTCCTTGCTACTGAAATGTCACAGAGGAGTCAGCTACTATGATACAAATGTGGGTGATGGCAGCGGAAGAGCATTGTCTCCTTATTCCTCAGTTCACATATGTTACAAGGAACAGAGTGGCTTCCTTGTGGACATAGTACATAGTGACTGTATTGCTTTTCCCTAGAATGGAGAAAATGTGGAGTTTCAAAGAAGCCCACAACTGTTAGAGTTAAGTTACTAAATTGAACTCCACTGTTTCCAAGACACTAACATCAGCATGGAGGTGAGGCTTTCCTTTGGGATAGCCCATTTAAATCGTAATATGTGTGAGTATCAAAAATTAATAATTCATCTCAATACCAGCAGGTGAAGCACTGCACAACATAAGTTAGGCTCAAGAAACACCGCATCTTCTTGCATCATAGTGGGCTTCAGTTTCTTACAGTTTCAAGTCCTACATGAACTAACAATGTGTAAATCCCAGGAGAAATTGCACATAAATATGCATAAAACTTTTTGACCTTTGCTGTGTTGCCTCCCTCCACAAAGTCAGATGTGAGCTTCATTATTAAAGCTAGGCATCACGTATCAGAGGACAGCTGCTGGCGTACGTAATGGCCACCATGATCATCCTCCTCATGACTGATTGCTGACTGGCCCCGCTGATCTCCACAGCGCTAGATGGACCTTCTTTCCTAGCAACCTGCTTTGAATAGGCACAAAATTAAGACCCAGTGTGGTCCTAGATAACATTATTTTTTTCACATTCTGGGCCTGAATAATAATGGAAAACATATCTATTTGTAATTTGTAATGTTGTTACATTGTGCAGAAGAGGAACCAGGAGGGCTGAGGAAGCAGCACCGAGCCAGCATCTGAGCCAGCCAACCCCTCCCAGTTTTATTGTTCAGCATGACATCATATGGTATGACATATTCCTTTGGCCAGTTTGGGTCGGTTGTCCTGGCTGGGTCCCCTTCCACCTTCTTGTACACCCCAGCTCCTGGCTAGCAGGGCAGCATGAGAAGCAGAGAAGTCCTCAGCTCTGTGCAGCACTGTTCAACAACAACTGAAATAGCAGTATGTGACCATCATTGTTCTTATCCTAAATCCAAAACACAGCACCATAGCACCTACTAGGAAGAAAATGATCTCTACCCCAGATGAAACCAGGCTAAACATTCTATAAAGAGAAAAAGCAGGAAGAAGCAGCACTCTATGCCTATTATTTGCCTGACGTGTACAGTAGGGCAACTTACAGAAAGGCATACCATTGGTGAAATGCAAGCCTACCATAACATGATAATATTTGACCAAAAACATACTGGTGTAGAAACATTTGAACTGAATACGTACTACTGCAAAAGTGAATGTAAACATAAACAGGTGTTGTTTCACATCCTGTATTGCATTAATAAAAATTAGATCTTGCATGTCAAGTGGAAAAGAAAGAAAGGAAAGTAAGGTACGTCTGCTGTGCAACTTTGTGTGTCTGCCTCTGGGGCATGCAATGAACTACTTAACAGATAAACAATCATGCAGTGCCCTTGAACCCTATGCAAATATAGTTTAACTATTCTAGTTAGTGATAGCTAGTAACCAGTCACCAGTCCTGCGAAAATAATTTATGGCTGACTGTTTCTGCAATGTCGAGTGCAACTCCTTGGCTAGGAAGACGGTGGAACACAGGAGTACTCTGGCCAGTTTTGTTGCTCAGTGCTTTCTCGACACCGTTATCATTGGTGTTACCCTCTATAGCTGATGTGACTGACACTAAGATAATAATCTGTTCATTGGGTATCTCACATCTTCCCAACTGTCAGCTCCCTCCCTCCCATGTTCAGCAGGTGGTATCTGAAGTTCTGTAGGAAATGTTTACTTGAACACATTTCCAAAATTGATACATGGCAATGTACGATACACACAACCCCACCAATGCTAACATCCGTTAGAAAAGCTTTCACAGTAACAAAAAACGTAATGCTATTCGATTTGCTTTTAGTGTCATACGTTGCATAGACACGAGGAACAGAGAATATGTTAAAAAAAGCTAACCACTTATGTGGATCTTAGCTTAGGGTAATTCTTGCATGGACAATCCGATTTATCAAACAGGACACATGTTTGGATGGCTAAGGGAGTCACCACTGGAGGGCTCCTTGTAGGTGCATCTTACTTGGATTGGGTGAGTCTCCCTTAAAAACTATTCTGTCAATTTATAATAATCCAACTCATCTGTGGTCCTAGACAATCACTCCAGCACATGCACAATCCACCGCTATGGGTCCCCCGAAATTACATATAAAATATTTCTTAGCTACCTTAAGTATGTACAAAAGACTGTTCTACGTGATCATTTCTATGTATGTAGGAACTGTTTCAATTGAATAATTAAAAGTGATTTACCCTTGTATAATTGATTAATTTTGCAGCAGGAAGTGCCTGGGAATCTTTGGGTCCACCAGATTCTCCATTCAGGATTTTAATCAACATATTTAAGCATACAAATTGGTGTAAGCACAGCAGGGACTGCTGGGAGAATCTCAAGAACCGTCGGAAATTCCCACTGGGAGAGCTCCTGTAACAATCTGTCAAATATTTGTGCAGATGGCCAGCAGTTCAATCAATCACCTAGTTTCTATTTGGTCTGCTGTCTCAAATCAGCAGCTCTTTATCTTATCTGTGCAGGTGACTAGACTCAGAGTTCCTGGACCACTCCAGGAATTAGTAACTTAAGTGCACTGAATACTCACACAGGCACAGCCCGGAGACCCAGCTACACTACATACATAATTAAAGAATTCAGTGTATTTTCATTCTTCAGTCTCATAGTGCTTGTCTGTCTGTCTGATCAAATGATGCCACGCCTGACCAAGAGAAATGCCTTCACAGTTCAGATGGAAAGAAAATGGAACTTCTAAGGAGTGACTCATTTCATGCTTACATAAATGCCTTAAGATAGGTGATACTTACTCCATGCATTACACAAGGCTGGATTTCCTCTCTGGATGACATCGCTGATTTTGATTGATCATATGGACTACCCTAACAGTTCTGATATAAGATCACCTAAGGCTGTATCGGTTGTGAGATTTGTAGTCTAGTTTTTTCTGGGAACAATAAAAGCTGGCATACTGCAGAAGAATACGGAGCTTATTATATTTCAGATCAAACACTCATCTGGTGCAAAAACCTAATCAACACCCCTGCCTTCCAGTTCACAGATCAACTGCAGCACATTTGTGGGCTGAACTATTTAAAGGACATGTCTTTTCTGCTTTACTAGTGATGACAAGACAACATTTATCTGGACCATCAACATTCACACAGAGCAGAGCAGACAATTGCTCCTTCTACCTTCTGCTTCCCTCAGTTCACCTGATGTTGTCAGCAGTCTGTCAGGCAACATCTGGGAAAACAAACTCACCTCATCTATATTCCACACATCACACATTCAGTACTGCTTTATCAGCTGCTCCTTCTGCTCTGGGCCAGTACTGATCATAATGGGTTTAATGCTTGTATTTCCCTGCAAATGAACGGGCATGAGATTCCACATCAAATAATGAAGTGCAGGAACTAAATGCTACCATGTGCACTTCTTTAATGGTTAGCTCTGGACTTTCCTCATGTCAGACTGAACTGAAAAAACAATAAGCTGCATCATGATATTTGCAAGCCACAGCTGTAATGGGTCTTTTAGATCAACATTTCACAGGCTTACTTTTTTCTTTTATTTAATGTTCAAAGACAATAATGATAATTTTCTATTTCTAGTTATTTGGTGTGAGGCAGTGCTGTAATAGCAACATCTGCTGCATTAGGGCCAAAGCAGAATGACAGAGCTGACGTGAGCATAGAAAGTGAACCAACATTGCCAAGCAACTTCCAGTTTGCAGTCGTAGCCATACGTGGCCGTGANTGGTCACTGTAGCCCATATCTAGATGGTCTAAATAACAGTGGATAGGAAGCACTACTGCTCAGTAAATATTTCAATAAGTAACTAGAAAAAAGACTCATGCACTGCTACCGTTACCAGCTCTCCATACTTCAAGGATGCTTATTGCTAACTGCCAACTGTTTGTATCACGTTTAGTTAATGGAAGAGACTTGCATTGCTATTATAGCCCACAATACGAACAGTTTCTAAGGTAAGGGAGAGATTTTCAGCACAGGTCTCCCTTGTGGTTATAGGTAAGGCAATGAAGAGGCATACCAAATTGTTCTGGATGTTAGAAGTGTCTTATTAGAACTGGCTGTTATAATCAACAAAATGACTGCTTGAAAGACAGCACCTGCAAGCTCCTATCGCTATCATGTTTGACCCTTCTCCTGAAAATGCTGTTGCCTTGGTTCAGCTGCAGAGCCAGGTCTTCTCCTGTTCTGACAAATCCCCTGTCATGTGCCTCAAACAAAGACAGACATTTCCATGGCCATGCTCTCCTGTGCTTCATGCCCCTTCCAAGAAAGCTGGTGTTTGTACCTTCCTCCAGGGCAGAGAATGAACATAGGTTCTTTGTGCTGCAGGATGAAAATGAACAGCTGTGTCACCTTGCAAAAGGGAAAATAAGTCTTCTCCAAAATTTAAAAGGAGTATCTGACACGGTTGTTTCACAGCAGTAGACATAGTGTAGGTATGCTTCCTTGCCAGCACTAGAAAATCTGGGATAATCAGTGGTACTTTGTCTTCCCTTTCTTGAAAAGAAGAATCCTGTTATCCTCTAGAATGTGAGAGGAAACATCATTTACTACAGAGCCTTATTTCCTCCACTGTCCTTCAGGACACTTGTTGCTCTAAGCTAAATAGCGTGTGCTTAAGAACTGCAGATGTTAAGAAACACTGCTAAATATTTCAGTCTCCAAACTTTGCCTTTTAAAAAATTAATACTCTAGTGGATTGTGTTGACTGAATTCAAAACAGATACTTTAAAGCAAACCAGAGTTCATACTATTTATGGGCAATCTAACATTATGTGCTCCCTTCCACTGGCTGGGCAGGAACAGGACTTTTCCCAGGACATGAGGGCTTAAGCTAACATGCCAGCTCCTGCTGCATTGTGAAGCAAGAAGCTGGAAGCTCATATATACCCAAAGGGGAAAAACAACAACAACAAAAACAAAACAAACATGAAATTAAATGCCTTCTGTACCAGTTAAAATGTACTCCAAAACAATGAGGCAGTGGTGAATGAAAGCTAAGTAGAAACTTCTCAAGCTATTGTTTAGTCTAAATCCTTTTGAACATCAGCAATTAGTAATGACTATAGGTTTAAAAAAGAACTATGGAGGGTCATTAAAATTGAGACTTGGTATATACTGTAACACTGGATTCAAAGATCCCTTCAGAGAAAGGTAGACTTTAGGAGAAAGGTAGAAAAGTAAAATATTCCAGCATAAGCTCTATGTTTTCCTAACACTGGACTGAACAATGTAGCTCCCAAGAGTGCATGTGAAAAACATGAATCCAAAATAATTGTTAAATCCTCTCTAGATGTTATGTAGGAAACAAAAGAGATGAGCTCCTACAGAACTTTTTAGAACTCCATATATATCTACACCTCTTTACTGTCCTTTGGTGCTCTTTGTCACATTCATCTATGCTGAGTATTATTTTATACAGTGGTCTTTGGCTACTGCATTCAGGGAAATTGCATGGTATGCAGTACTATGAGCTCTGAGCAAGAGCGGCAGACCTGGAAAGATGTATTTATGGGACAATGCCTGCATCCAGTAAGAAAGTTGTCCCCAACCTAAAGTATATGGTTTATATGCAGAGATTCCAGTGTTGCTTTAAGTCACTGGCCACGTAAAAATTAAAGTGAAGAAGAAGGGAAAAAATGAGACTTTGCTTTGTTTGTAGACTCTTATCTGCACAACGTTCTTGCCTATAAACCAGTAAGCTGGGGATCATTGAAGTAAGCTCTTGTTTATTATTTACTTAGCTACATTGGACCATACCCAAATGACCAGAAGGAAAACACTACGAGGTTTGTCTTGTCCAGCTCAGAGGCTAATCCTACAATTTACAGAAAAGTATATGAAATGTAGACATGTACAAGACTTAGAAAAACAAACCTCTTCCTTGCTATGAAGCTAGAAAGAACAGAAGGGAGATCTCTGGGAGATCTGCCGCTAATTAGGTTAATACCTGATATGACTTCATATAGAAACCAATTCAAGAGTAAAAATGGATAGAAAGGAAGTATTTTTTCCCTTTTCCACCTCTTTCTGTAACATTTTGTATTGAAAATTCTACAACATGATGTGCTTTGAATTTACCCCTTAATTAGGATAGCAATTTTCTAACTTCTGTTTTTTCCTTGTTTAGGGGGTGTTTTACAGAACAGTGCCCCAACTCCAAATGCTAAAATCCGAATACTTCAGTCTATCTCCACAGCTAAAAAACATGCAGCTCAAACTCAAAGTTGTGCCTCCATGATCTAATTTAAACTTTCTAACTCTATGAAAAAAGATACCTACTTCATGTTTGAGTAAGACATTTTTTTCTCCCTTGGAACACTCCTTTCTTCAGAGTCATTCCTTTTGAAAGGGTATCCAGACAAAGAAAGGTATGTATTTCAAAATATAATGTTGATACCCTTTCAGTATGTGTGTACTTACACTGTTACACTTTTGCTCAGGGAATTCAAGGAGGTTGATTGTTTCCACTAACAGACTTGAGATTATTGAACAAGGCACTTATGATTCCTCCATCGGTACTATAAGGATGTATCCTTAGCAAAACATAATGCGATCAGATGCAATTCACCCCAGAAAACCAGAACCCTTTTGATAGCAGGTAAAATTCTAAACTGCTAAAAAATACATACCATTAACAGAGAAAGTGCAGGGATTTAGCGAATCAGTATCTTCTAGTTAAGTGTAACTGAGATCACAGTCATGTGCGTTAGGATTATTTTTAGCCATAGAGAGAATGCAATTCTCCTTCAGCCCCCCAGACTAGACAAATGAATAGAAAAGGTGATATGAATCCAGAAGTGCATGAGTAACAGCTGTGCTTGTCTTTACCTTGAGCTCATCTGCATCATAGAAGTCTATGCGCACAGCGGGGACCATCCATGTCTGGAACAGAGTCGCAAGGATCTGTTTGGCAATTGCATCTGCGATGAGGTGGAAGTGGAGTGGGTTTCGCCTGATATGAGAAGGGAAAGAAACACATTGGTCCAAAGGTTTCTAATTCTTATTGTAAAAGGACAACATCAGAACTTGCAAAGTTTTATGCATGACTAAGGATGCAAGATAAAGCGTACATCATGCTCCGTGGAGTATTGTTCTGTGGCCAAAATGCTGGGACACTTACAATTTGAATAACCATATAAACAATAATAACAATAATAGAAATACTGGAACAGTTTTTGAGTGGCTGTAAAGAAATATAGTTCCTTTGAATTTGGTGGAATGTGAGGATTTATAACAGCTGAAAATTTGTTTCCTTCTACTGAACCCTTAAAAGAAAGACAAGTTAACCCCCTTTGGGTCTTGTGTTGTGCAAGTGATGGCTTTCAGTTTTCCAGGTCAACTGGGTAATTTATCTCTATGGTAAGAAGAGACTGTGGAGTAATGGGGGTGGAGGGGACTGTGAATAATAATCATTTAAATAAGGTAACATTCCAGGACTACTGAGATAACATGTATCATTTCTACAAATAAAACCTGGGGTATTAACAGCTGTCCTATGGGAATGCAGAGCTAGATGTTTCAGGTGAGTGTCTTTTAGTTACTGTAATAATGAATACACTTGAGAATGTAAATTTCCCAACGTCTTTTTTTCCTAAAAGGAAGACAGACTGAAGAAAAGCAGGAACAATAACAACAAAAATTACTTTATAACACCAGAACTGAGTTTATCTCTGTACTTATAGGACTTGGGCTAAATCAAGAGGAGGGCTACGAAGGTGCCCAGAGGCTAGAGCACTGCTCCTATGGAGAAAGGCTGAGGGAGCTGGGCTTGTTCAGCTTGGAGAAGAGAAGGCTGCAGGGAGACCTCATTGCAGCCTTCCAGTACCTAGAGGGATCTTATAGGAAAGCTTGTGAGAGATTTTTTTTACAAGAGCATGTAGTGATAGCACAAGGGATAATGGATTTAAACTGAAAGAGGATAGATTTAGATTAGTTATTAGAAAGTAATTTTTTACTACAACGGTGGTGAGACACTGGAATAGGTTGCCCAGAGAAGCATTCAAGTGCTGGAAGTTTTCAAGGTCAGGTCAGATTGGACCTTAGGCAACCTGGTCTAGTAAGAGATGTCCCTGCCCACGGCAGTGAGGCATGGACTAGAAAGCCTTCCAATGCAAACCATTCTATGATTCTATGAAAAGCTTCAAAAACAGGACAAGACCAACATGGTCTCACAAAGTGTACAGACTTTTCTACAGTAATGTGAATGTTGATATTACAAGTATCACATCCAAATCCCTTGCTTCTCTGTTTGATGGACAGTAAGCAACAGTCTGATCTTTTCTCAGCTTCTGTGGTAGAAGAACCTATCAGTGGAAATTAGTCATGATTTGTAGTCTTTCATGTTTATCGCTAACATAGCAACTTCCACTGTCAGCAGAGAAGGACAATGTTTGCAAAAGCCACTATGATGGCATGTGTACATTTAGCCTTTAGCAACATCACAAACTCTTTTTGATCCCTAAGGCAGAGTACTGGAATCTCGTTACTGTGAAATTTATAAAGGTGAGAGGCTGAATTATCAATTGATATTTTTCATCTAAAAAAGAGGAGTAGTTAGTCTCAAATGCTGGTCTCAAATGACTGATGCTACTACATTCTGCTGTGTGAAGGAGAAGTGAAGAAATCTATGTTAGTTCAGGCCAATGCACTTCCATTATCCCTTTGGGCTTATTCCAAAAGATGAAGGTTATTTCTTTCTCCATTTCCTGCCTTAATGAAGAATAAGTGCCTTTCTCTTTAATGCTACCTTTCTCTGCTTTGATGAGTAATACTGTTTCTCGCTCAACAAATTTCACCAGAAAACCTAAAAATATGGATAATGGTTCATAGTATCACAACACACCTCTTGTCAGAAACAGGAGATTGTTGTAATAAGCAATGTATGGCTCAATTTTGTAGTGTTAGAAATACTGCACATAAAATCCAACCCAATACCCAGTAATCTCAGTGAAGCTGTTCTATTGGTTGCAGTGGGACTGTGGATCACATTGTATGCTTATAGAAAAGGCAGGAAAAGGGCTGGTTAGAAGCCTTATATATGCGTTAATGATGATGGCGGAATAAACCCACAGGTGACCTGCACTTAACAATATCCAAAACATTAAGCCACAATACGCTTTCCAAAAGACAAAGGTCCTTTAATCTCTTGTGTGCCCTGGAGTGAGCACAGAAGAGGAAAAGCTGTAGGTTGCTGAGGTTCTCAATGCCATACCCAAAGGGATCACAGCAATTGTATCTGCTTCACTGGCCCAGCAGGACCGAAGCAGACATCCTAGCTCATGCAGATTCCACAGTAACCAGGCACCTTGCCAAGAAAAAAAATCAGGAAATAGCAGTGA
Source organism: Alectura lathami (assembly GCA_013399715.1). Classification (NCBI taxonomy): domain Eukaryota; kingdom Metazoa; phylum Chordata; class Aves; order Galliformes; family Megapodiidae; genus Alectura; species Alectura lathami. The sequence continues at coordinate 166,612 of VXAV01008623.1, forward strand.
TCAGGAAATGTATTTCATTAGCCAAGAAAAGGCCATGGGAAACAGAGGCCCAAAATCAGTGAATATATGTATTGGCAAAGCAGTATTTCAAGGTGAATAAGTGTATACTGTCAACACACACATTCCACACAGGTCCTTCTGCTTAGCAAGGGCTGAGTCTGGTATCTGGTAGGAATGTTTCCCAGCTGGTAATCTTTAATAATTTCTTTTTTCTCAGGGTCATTTATCTATATATTGCTAAGTAGAATAAGAGTTAAATCAGTTGAAAACAAGAAAGCTACTTCTTCTTTCAAACCACCATTTAGTTAAATGGAATTGATATAAAATATTTGAAGATTAAACACAGTACTTGAAAAGAAAAAATCTGATACAAAGATGCTCAGATGTTCAGTAGCAGTTTATACTCATCTGAATGACCCAAAGTGTAGGAAACTTAAATGGGAACAAGTGGGTGACATTTTCTTTAGTTCAGCTCCTACTGGGAAAAGAAAGGAGTAGTTGCACTCCAACACAGAAACCTCTTTCAAGTTGTTAGCCTCATAGTAAAGATTCAGCTGGAAGGAAAGTATGTGTCACAGGCAAGGCAGAATAGTGACCTGCTGACATCTACAACTAAATGTGCATCAGCCACAGAAAATTTTACTCCCGATGAAATTTCAGTTATATGGAAGTGGAAATTTGAGCGTGCTGCTTAAAGGCAACAGAGCACAGACAGAAGCCTGGAAGATGTTCTGAAGGTAACAGTACTAGCATACACACAGATGACATCTTTTTCCTGTTCTGGTGTTTGCAATGTGCAAAGCCCAAAAAGATATTTCATAAACATTTTGAAGCATTCTGTAAGTGCAGAAACTTAAAGATCAATCATCATCCATTGTATAAGATAAAGAATGGAGCTGGTATGAGCTAATATAGCTAATAATCCATAAATAATGGATTGAGACATTTTGGTGTACAAGATTTGTAAAACTGAAATCAAACCATACTGCTCTTATGATGAGTTAAGGGGCAGCCATACAGAGAGCTATCCTTGGCATGCACTTAGCAGCTACAGTTTAAAAAGTTTGGGAAAAGAAGGGGGAGACATGCAAGTCTCCCAGAAGGAGGCTTGAGAGCCCCTCACTTGGGTACAAGTGTCTGGTGAAGTTCAGTGAGCAGCTGAAGACATTGAGGTTTGCTAGAGGAACCTGAGTTGCATGAAATTCGCAAAATATGATGCTCTTATGAAAGAAACTGTTGTGAAGGTAGATCAAGTTATGAAAAGGATTTCTATGCTGTGGCTTCCCACTACAGCAGGGGAGATAATGCATTGACCCAACAGTTTCCTTCCATTTCCCTGAGCCACAGGACTTCAGTGCAGGATTTCTTTCTTCAGCCGAAGGGAACCTGGAATGAAGTTTCAGAAAAAGTGATGACCAATACAAATTTCCTCTTTTCTCACTCAAAGTGTGAGCTGAACTTCTGCCATGGTTTTTCCATAAGTATTCCGTATCAGGACATCATGTAATAAACTGATGAAGTTGTGGGAGCTGCTGAGGGAGAACTACAGCTCCCGAGATGCTCCTGTCCCTCCCACATAGTTTTCGGGGCTCTGCACTTTTTTGCCATTGTGGACTACACAGTCAGGAGACACTCCCTTTTCCTTACACATATATTTTCCATTTTGTCACATTTATTGCTCTCAATTCCTTTCATATTGTATTATCTCACATTCCTTTGCAATTTTGAGTAAATTAGTTTTCTCCTAATCTCAGTCCAGGGGGTCCTCCTTTCTCACTCCTCTAACCTAGCCTCCGTGAGGGAAGGGGTGCGGGAAGGGGTTAGGCACTGTCACGGGGCAATCTTTAATCAACCCATGACAACTACCTTTAACTTCCCCTTTACTAACTACCTTAAACCACAGTTGCGTGTTGTATTTATTTTTAACGGATATAACATCACAGAATATTCTGAGTTGGAAGGGACCCGCAAAAATCATGGAGTCCAACCCCTGGCCCCACACAGCACCGCCCAAACCCAAACCCTGTGCCTGACAGCAGTGTCCAAACGCTCCTTGAACTCCGGCAGCTTGGGGCCCTGCCCGCTGCCCTGGGGAGCCTGTTCCATGCCCACCACCCCCTGGTGCAGAACCTTTTCCTCACCTCCTGACCCTCCCCTGACGCAGCTCCATGCCGCTCCCTCCCATACAACTCATTTCCCACTGGGCACATCAAGCAAATAAAAGAAGCTAGTTACATCTTGTACTGCTATAAAGCAGTAAACGGTGACAGAACACGCAACTATGCAATAACACAGATCAATATGTGGTAATTTTGATAAGCTTCTGCTACAAAAATACTAGGTTTTGAAAAATTCCCGGTTTCCATGTTAATTTGTATGTTTGGAAGTCAAGGTTTCCAGTGTACCAGGTTCCAGAGCAGACAGTCCTTGAACTCTGATCCTTCAGCTTCCTTCATATAGAAGCAGGTATTGAAATGGTCAGGGAATTTCCCTCAAACTCCAGAAATTACTTAATCTCTTTTATGTCAAACTTTTTGAATATCTGAATTTTTATCAAATACATTTCACGGTGTCTGGTACATGGAAAATGGTGACATGTTCTTGTCTTAATGAGGAAGAAAGCCATTTCAAAATATGGGTATTTCCCATCAAAAAGAAACTCAAGGTTTAATCCACTCTGCTTAAAGAGCTATAAATCCTCATACATTAAATTTTTCCACTTAATACCAGAACACTGTCTGACAATGTAAACCGTATATAAAGAGCACGCATTTCTTTATCTAAATTGCATTCTTTGAAAATGAATGAAAAGATATTCTGGCCAACATTTTCAAGCATGGATGCTTAAATATAGGCTCTTAGGCCTAAATATAGGAGCTTAAAAGAATGCTTTCATTTTTAGAATTGCCATAATCCTATAAAGTTTAGTAAAATGAAAAGTCAGTAATTTTAAAAGTCAGGCTAAAAAATTAGGAGCTTATTCTGAGAGATTCATTTCTCTATATATATTCTTTTAATCATGATGTCTTATTTTTACATTTCAAAACATCTTATTCCTCATCACAGTTTTGATCTGCTTGATCAAGCATTTGTGGACCATTCTTTTGCAATAGCCACTGCCACAGAGTTAAATATAAAAACCCTCAATTGAAAAAGGGAGTAGTGAATCAAGACTCACTCTTCCCTTCTGTATTATTCCACAGCTCAATTGTTAGCAATTCAAAAAGCAGCTGCTTGGTTGTATAGTCTCTCTCTTCAACAGAGGAATTTTATTTTCTAAGAATATAAAAAGGTCAGTAGCCCAGGGGCTTTATTTCCAAAACCTATACTTTATTAAAGGAAGCACAACAAGGTAATACCTTTTATATCTGTAACAAATGGTTACAAGTACTTCAAACAGAAATTATAAAAGGCAACTTGGGAATTTTCTTCTTTTTTTCTCCAATGCCCGTATGACAATCCATCTCTTATATGGGGAGAATTTCAATGTGAAAATCATTAAAGATTTTTCATACCCTTTCACACCCAGTATTGATCAAAATGCTCCCCAAACTACTGGAGAGATCTTAAGATGCATGAGCTGCCTTACGTATGGATTGTCTTGTTTTCTGTTAACTTACAGAAATCACTTTAGAAATTAATAAGAGATTATATGGACAGAATTTTTTTAAATATTGCTTTCTACATTATTCCTCCATTGTTAGGACAGCACCAAAATACAAAATGAAGCATGTATTATTTATGCATTCACATGCATCAGAGAAACCAGTTCTCATGCTATATTTTTTGTCAAAAGAATCTCCCATAAACTAGACTGACATGTTAGAAAAGTTGGAAACAGCAACAAAGATTTTAAATTCTCAAATTAACTTCACTAAGGCAAAGTGGTCTCCATGGAATACAGTCATTAGATTACATAAGCTTTAATTATCAGCCAGTGTTGACTTGTGACTCTTCCTTGGAAATTACATGTCATCCTTTTCATTTAATTTAGATTTTTGTTTTGTCTTACTCTACTTATTCTAAGGAAAAGAAACAGATTATTATTCTTACAGCAATCTGTAACACAGTTTGAAGTCCTAAATAAAAATACTCAGACATCTGCTAAACTTTAAGGTGGTAAAGCAGCCCTGTTACAGGCTACCTCATAGTAGAAAGTGTTTGTTCAACTGATTGGTTTTGTTTATGCTATGAACTCACATCACCATTGAGGGATGAGTTTCCAGAAAAAAAATAAAAATAAAAAGAATCACTCTTTGCTGGCACACAAATCACTACATACAAGGGAGTACATTGGCAAGGCAGTATTAGCTGGCACAAAAGAGAAGTTAAATTTCTCACAGATTCTCAGGTTGACCTGACTGCCAGCAACATGTTATAATTGTGTAATTTTGGCTTTTCTTTGTTCCCAAGCGAAACATGGTGTTTAGCAAGTCTTTGGAAAAGAGAAGAGTATATTAAAAATAATTCTAGCTCTTGCTGAAGTTAAGAATTACCTAAGTAGAGGCAAGAACGATCTTTGCAATACGAAACTGTGACGTATGGGCTGTTTCTGTGACAGTCTGAGTTTTACAATTTTCATAAAAGGAGTAAAACATTGAAAAGGATTAATAGAACTCGTACCAGTAGCTGCAGAAGTTTCAAAGAGAGTTATTAGCCATAGGCCACTGCATCATATTTGAAAATGAAATGCAGATGCCTTTTGGACACTCCATGCACTATTTTCAAAAGCATTTACATTTCATTTTGCCCAGTTGAGCCAATACCTTTAGTAGCGATTAGTCTTTTGCTTCAGAAAAACTAATACTAAACTTAAGTTGCACTTAGGTCATATTGGTAAGACCTTAGCTATGTTAAACTGGCTGAGAGAGATTTTTCACCCCTGCAGCAGATTTATAAAATCTGTCATAATTAGGAACTAGATGCCCAAGAGAAGTAAGCAGCAAAGTTGCAGACTAGGACTAAGTGCTTATTCTCCATGCCTCCCTCTGTGCAGCAGTGCCAATGCATATTTATCAGAGTCTGCAAACTCTGCACTACCGCAGCTCTGCTGAGCGTCCCCCTGAGAACAGACTGCCAGTTATGTCAGACTGGGTGTTAAAAGCTGCTGGGATTTTGTGGCTTGAACATACGTTTTCTAAAGACTGAACTGGAATCAAGCTCCTTTTCTGTTGGAAGTGAAATGCATTTTTGAACTATGGTGTTCTTATAAGGAATTAACCACATCAGCCCTTCCCCTTCCCCCTCTCTGGAACCCAAAGAGGGATAGAGCTTCTCAAATGGCTTGAACAAGTAACTTGCTTACGTCTCATGACATGTAAGGTATGGCTAGAATCAGAAACTTGTGGTTTTAGACCTGGCAGAGGAAGACCTGGGGAGGGCTAAAATGTTCAATATGCAGGATTTGCTGTACATTCATGGAAGAGAGTAGAGACAGCACGCTCCATCTATAGAAACTCCTGTATTTTTTATTCTTAGTGACCCAGCATCCCTGCCATCTTGCGTCTCTCTGTCTAGCACTCTAGCTCAAAGCTGGGGCTGTAACAAATGTGTTAGTAGTAGGGGGAAGATAATTAGACTGACACGGCCTCTTTTTCTCAGAATTTTTCCACTACAGAAGTAAGAATTCCTTATTTAGGCACCTCTTCCTGTACCAAAATAGAGTTACTCAGCTAAAACATGTTTCAATTGGTAAACTGGAAGGAAATGCCACAAAGAGCAGGTGGGACATCTCTGTGAACTCCAGACACTCACTGAAATCAGTGCTCTTACAACAAACACCAGATGAAGTGCAGCGCAAACAGGCAAGGATATTAAGTGTGGTTGCTCTGAGAGGCCCGGTGCTTCACCACTGGAGTGTGTTGCAGGGCAGGACTGAGGTGTCGTGCACAGCTGCCCAAGCAGAACCCACACTGTGCCCTCCTACGTAACAATAGCTGTGCTTTCTACACAAGCATCTTTCAATCACACATGCCAGCTAGGAAGAATTCCCTGGTGCACATTTTAGGGTTAGAAAAAGAAATCGTCTGACTGATGACCCTCCAGTCAGATGGTGAACCTACTACTGATGTCATGAGGCATCCACCGTCTGAACCAACCACCTCTAACTCCTAACTCATACTTTGTAATGCAGTATCAGGACCTTTTTCCAGCCTCCTTTCCCCCTACAGTTAAACAGATCCTAGCAACTTCTTTCCAGTCACGGTAATTTTCAAGTCTCCAGTCTCCAGGATGACATTGTTTGCACGTGGCATCCAATGCAAGGAATCTTGGTTTACACTTCAATCAATTTTCAGCTGAGTTTGCTGTTTGTTTGCTCTTTATCCTCTTCGCCATGGCCACTTCAAAGACAGAAATCCAAGAAAGGAGAGTTCTGAGGCTTGGTCTTCAGCTGTGTAGCCATAGCATCAACAGATGCTTAAGAAGCAAAAATCAATTGCCTGCATTTTCTACATGATAAGGAAGAAACATTTGTAAGAGCCTCTGTCTCTTCTCTGAGCACATCTTTCCTTTCTAGTGGAAAACTTAATGCCCAGTGAGAAGAGCTAGTTCTGGGCAGAAAAGGACTTAGATTTCTCTTTAGGTACGTTTTGAGCAAACAAGCGAGACAGGTTATCTTGAAAGAAATAACTGTACTGAAGTTTCATTAGCTATACTGGACTTCATCTTGATGACTTCTGCTGAGCTAGACAAATCCTTTGAGATGAGCAGTACTGCTAGCCGAGCAGCAGCTGTGTTCTTGACAAGGGCAGACTCCACCAGACTCAGAAATACCTATGTTACTTCTCTTTGTTTTGCTTTCATTATTTTAATTAAATATATTTCCCATACCACTTATGGCAGATTATTGGCAAGTTTGTTAATTGTTCAGGGACATCTCCTTTAACTAACACAAAAGGAAACACTGTTTAAACCTTTGAGGTATGACATTGTTATTATCTACAGTGCATTTGGAAACGTACAGAATTTTAGCCTACTCAAAATGGAGGCAAGTACCAGGAAAGAAAAATTCTCAAAAGCTAAACACTGGGAAAACTCGTATCACCGTAGAAATGTGTATTTGCAAGAAACTCCTTAGAAACAACTATTAAAATAGACAAAACACCCCACATTCTTGCAATATAAAGCCAGTTTACACTGAATAATTCAGGAGTCTAATTGGAAATAGATAAACTTTTAAAATTTAACAGGATTTTAACATTCAGAAAAATTCTGCCTACAGCATGGTACAGGTTTTTACTGCTGTTTTTGTATTGTTATGTTTATTTTAATATTATTTTTCTTCCTCCTAGCCCTTTCGAATACTCATCTAACAGGAACACACCGCTTCTGGGAAGACCTGCAAAGGCTGCATGTAAATAGTGAAAGTCTTACATTTTTGAGAATAGAATAGCAAAGTTCACTTATGATGGACCTTCAAAGACCATCTAGCCCAATTGTCTGACTATTTCATGGCAAACCAAAAGTTGAAGCATATAATAATGTATATATAAAGTATATAATTACCTTATAAAGTATATAATTATCCAAATGCCTCTGGAACACTGACAGGCACGGAGCGTCAGTGTTTGAGCACCCTCAAAGTAAAGAAGTTTTTCCCAATACCTAGTATAGAGGGTTTCCCCCCTCCACCTGCACTCCAGCCAACCTCTTCAAACATCGTTTAATGAGTCTTCTTCCACACTGTACAAGGTAGGCAGGCATTTACATTCTCTTTGCAAGCTTACCAAAATGGGTAAAGTTAAAACGGTGCACTGAACACATTGCAAGGGTGTTATTACTTAGAGTGTTCCAGCAGGGAGTAGAGGCAAACCAGGTGCAAGGTGGGAGACTAGAATGACCCACTCCAGGTATGAGAAGGTATTAACATGACATGAATAGGATTCATCCTCCCTGATATAAAATACAATCCATTTTGAAGCCCTGTTTGAAACTGTCTCCTTAGTAAACTGGTCATACACCAAGCACACTTTACGTGTCTATCTGTCCTGTTTGAGTTAAGCAGTTTGATTAGTCTTACACCCCCCCATTTCAAATCACCTTTCTGCAACACTCATTAAACTGGACAAGGGATACACACATATGCTCACACAGTTTGACACCATTTCACTCTTTCTAGAGCTACTGTCTAATAAGAGAATTCCCTATTTTGTCTTCACTGGACACTTGTAACTCTAGATTTTTGGATGGAATTGTGCTCTATGTGCTAAAACCAAGTTGCAAAGCCTTCTGAGGGGCTACCAGTAGATCCTCCAAGGCCACAATAAGTAATGTGAAATAATACAGGCTGTAGTAACAGGTTTATATTGAAAAATAAATGTCTAAATAGGAAGCTAAGATAGTCAAGTAACCACCAGTGTGTATTTATAGTTACTACTTTCAAATTACTATCTACACCTGTGCCATAAACAGGTACCAGAAGAAAGCTAAATGAATACAATGCTGTTCTTACTATTATTGTTATTTTACAGCATTCAGGGGTGTGCAGATGCTTTACAGTACAGATAGATATGGTCTCTATTCCCACAATGGAACAAGGAGGGGTAGCAACTGGATTTCTGATCACTCAAATTCATTGTAGAAATCTTTATACAAGTGAATCTATTTCTGGTGGTCATATGTTTCATGCTTCTTTCCTTCCAGAGGGAAAACAACGAGGGAAGGGAATCTGACTTGCTTTTGAGTAAGAGAGTAAATGTAACAAAAGCTTATTTGTATAGTTGTATACACACAATACATAAAAAAAAAGCTACCTTTACCTGTGAAATAAGACCGACTTGACGAGCGTGACAACATCCCGACTGGCATTATACCCTGCACAAACAATGGCGACATGGATGGTCTGTGGGAGAAGAGGAACAAAAGGAACAAAAATTAAAGGCCGCTCCTGTGTTCTTTCACTTATTAAGGAAGGAGCACATACATGACAGTGCTATTATTTAGTGTGGCGATTGTTAAAGATTTGAGTGGGTGTTTTGCAGCTGTTTGCAACCCACTTGAGGCAGTTTGTTAAAAACATCTTAATTGAGTTATAACACCATCATCATTCCGAAGTCATTACTGTCCCTAAATTACATCAGATGTCTGAACAGAATTGCATTTATTAGCTAAGAGCATATGTTTGTGCACGTGTATACACAGACACGCATCCATTCAGCAGCACACAAAATTCTGTGTATGCAAACAAGCAGACACTGTTTAACCTTCTGAACTGAACGTTTAAAAATACATCTGACAGAAGCAGATCCGCTCTGAGAAATTCTCCGCCATTGCCATCATAAGGATAGCTATTAAAGAGAGAGTGAACAAGCTCTGATGGAAGAGAGATGACTGTTTTGCCCAGGGCTGGGTGTGTCCCAGCAAGAAGATAGGACATGAGCTGTGAAGGCACAGAGTCACTTCTCTGCCTATGACTGGTAGCATGGGCTGCACACAGTTCATGTGAAGTACAATCCCACTACCTTCCCCACTCCAGCACTTTGAAAAACACACCTTTACCCTGTTCCTTCTCCCTGTGTCCCTTTTAATCCGAGGTGAAGGTTTACTGATCTGTTCAAGAGGAAGGGGAGAACTGAAAAGGTGCTAATAGTCTTCATTATTAAAGCAGCAAGTAATAATTTGAAAAATGCTGTTAAGTTACTCTTTTCTGCTTTTAAAATTAGCCACTGCTATTCTCTGGGGAATAAAGAAAAATAATCTTAGCTAATTTTGACCCAGCTTCCATATTTTTCTGTTTCTTAGTGGTCACAGAATGAAGGAGAGTTCACTGTGCTGGCAGCACAAAGCTGCAATGGGGACACAGCTGTGAAACCGCAGGGAAGCCTCATTTGGCTTCCATTTGAAGCTTGGTTAGCTGGTCTGTCGCACACACAGCTCTCATTTTCCGCAGAAAGCCCACCATGCCGAGAACAAATAAGGAATTCTGCCTTCTCACATAGTCATACATTCCCAAAAGCCTGGCTTGCAACAGAGGCAGATTTGGGACTGTCTGAAAAGCCCGCAGCCGCATCCACTCGCGCTGCCTGGCCCAGGGCACAATTTGCGTCATGTAATGGCCGAGCGGCTGCGCACTGTGTGGCCCCCGCCTGAACACCGCAGCTGCACCCAGAGCGCCTCACAAGCTGGGAAGATGGGAGGTTTTGAGAGGACTGGAATGAATAAGGTCTGTCCAGAGACGTAGGAGAGAGAAAATGTACTGCAGTACATTTCGACAACAGTGCTGTGAGGTATTCTGCAATTTAAATTCACATTTGTTTCAAAGGGAGTTGAGCATTTCTCAGCACTTCACAAAAATTGATTGTGTTTCTCTCTTGTGATGACAACAGGGGAGAACACAGGCTGCATTTATTTAATGGCTTCTTATAGCAGTGGTCTGTACGAGGCTTACAGGCATGAGGTCCCACGGGGTGCAGATCCCTGACACTGCACGCTCTGCCTGCTCTCTTCACTACCTAGCCTTTCTCAGGTTCTTGGAAGACCTAAGATCCTTCCCTTCAATGCCAATACAAATCAAATTAACTGAGAATGGTTTCATGCCTGCTTTAAACACTTCACCTGAAGACACAACACTTCATAAGACACAAACACTTCATGGGCTTCAATAGAGTAACACTGTCATGTAACTGTCAACATCACTTTGTGTTAGCTTTGCTGGCCAAAAAACCTCTCCTCACAGCCTCTCCCTCCACCCTACAACTTCCATCAAAGTCTGTTAATTCTGTCAGGGAAACATCTGTCCTCCTTTTCCTAAATCAGTTTGTTTCAAAATTAAAATTAGCATTTCTTGGTGTGTTTTAGTAGGTGCTGCTGTCCTGCATGCAGACTCAGCCAGGGTGCAGTGAGAAGACAGCACTGGCTGCTCTGCTGAATGTCCTTCTACAGTTCAGAGACACAGGAATCCATATATCTCTTGCTCAGTTTCTCTGTGATGTTGGATACTAATCACTTCCATTCCTCCCCGCCATTGGCTACAGGAAAGAAAAACAATTCTAAACGAGAACAGAAATCCATTTTTTTTTTTCCAAAGTTTTTGCCTGTAGCATGCTGCATGACTGTTTCTTCTCTTCTCTCAATTCACTTTCCTCCCCCCTGCTGTTTTACTGTTAAACAGAATCAATGGGAAAATTGATAAACCAACATGAGGTCAACAGCCTGAACTATATTCAGACATTTGCCTCCTAATGAAAAAGCCTGATTTCCAGTTTTCTCCATGCTTGTCCCAAATACATGTTTGGATGGAGAGCTGCTGGCTGTAGCCATATCCTGGCAAGACAGGATAATAGCAGCTGGAAGAAGAAAGCACTTCAAAGACCTTGAGTCCTCCCGAGTACATTACTGTAAGCATCTGCTCCCAGATTATGAAACTGGTCAGCAGCTTCCCGAATCTCTGAAACTCCTCATTTTCCTTCTGCAGGTGGCTGTACCCCATCCCACCAGAACAGGCCACTGTGACTCACAGAACCTCAGTGACTGCAGCAAACACTTAGGAGTGAAGCCACATAAGCCACGAATGTCCCAGATTCCTCAAAATGCAGCAGCCTGCTTGGTTCAACATCTCCCTCCAAACATTTGACACCAAAGCTCTGCCAAGCTTGCTCCTCACTGCTTGGAATCAGTGATAATCATAGTTGTACAGCTGAAGGCAGAAACCACTGTGGAACAAAACTGAACTTCTTGAAAGCACTCATCCCCATATTTTCTCACATTTACACACACGCAGATATTAATAGGTAATCAAAGCACTGCACAAGTTAACCACACTGGTCTTCCTATATGTTGGGGATCAGAGACACAAAGGTAAATATTTTTGATTTAAAATAGTTTAGGATGCATGCAAGCCCACATCCTGAAAGGCATTTAAAGAAGTTAAGCTTCTTGAGGAAAGGAAGTTTAAGTAACACCAAGGTGCATGCTGATGTGGTTTAGAAATGGCTACATCAGTGGCTACAGACATGAAAAAGCTTTTTTTGGAAAGCAATATTTCATATAAAACCATTCTGGAGTGATATTAATAGGAAGAAAGTGTCTCAAACCACACAAAGAACTGAGCCTTAGATCCCATGCTGAGTATAAGGTGCCTAGATAAACAGACATTATTTTTTTCCTCCTCAGGCAACTTTTTGGAATGGTGAAATACTGCTCTTAATAAACTCTAATTAGTTTCTATAGCTAAAAATAGTCTTTGGTAAAGCATTTCATACATCAGTAATTTTACAGTAGTACTAGCCACGCGTTCCATTGCAGTTATTTAACCCTTCCTAAACAGTTTATGAATGTGATTAAGAGGTATTAAAAGCATGTTACAAGTATGTAAATACAGTACAAACGCTTCCCTGAGCGAGGTAATATCTGCCTATCCTGTGTTTTTACAGTGCTTAAGGTGGTGGGGGTCTTTTCCTTGAGGCTCTAGGGCATTGCACACTCAACACTATTGAGCAACTGTTGAGAATAATAACAATAAAAATATGCCTGTAAAAATGCTGCAAATGTTTATAAATATCCTGCTAACCAACTAAATGCTATATTGCTAATTAAATATTTTCTAATATACTTTCGGTTTTAAAAATATTTATAAATGCACGCTTTGCTCAAACTAAAGGCCTAGCTCATGGAGGCACAAACTGGAAAGATACTGGGACAGCATCATAAGAAAGTCATAATTCTGTCAGCTTGCACCAGCATTATGATCTTCTGAAGGCTGCTATTTGTGCCTACATCTGTATAAACACTAACTTACATTTCCACAGCTTGTGTTAAAATTGTCTGGGGATAGGCATCTGCTCTCTCCAGGGAGAAGGTCTTTGGTTGGAACTCTGATCTTTTCTTGCGATATAATGCTCGTTTGTTTTACAGTATCAGAATTGTATAACATCTCCTGCAAAGCAAGAGTGGGAAGTGGTGGCTGGAATACAACAAAACCAATACTGTTTGATATAGATCACAATTATTATTATTGCACAGATCATGCTTTATCAGAGACTTCATGTTAGTTCACTGTAACTGCATTTTCTATTGTTTTTATCATCACTAAAGACAATTCCAAACCAGATTCTGAAATGTTAGCATCAGCAAATCTAAAAGAACCACCTCAATGAAATAAACAATCCATCCCTGGTTCCCCTTGTCTTCCGCAGAGCCCCAGTCTACTCAGGATCCTTGCCTCTTTCTACCCAAGTCATTGACCCTTGCTGCAATATATTCCAGGGTCAGAGGCCTAAAAAGATTTAGTTTATGCCTCTGAAATACTGAAAACAGAGGGTGAATGAAGTCAAGATACCACTCACACACAAAAATGGAAGCAGAATCTACAGTAATAGGACAAATGATGAGACCCCTGGCAAATCCGATAATAAGTTTAATTTTAACTTCCATTGCTGTTACTGAATTACTGAGCAAATTCCTTAAGAAACGGAAGAAAAAGCTATTTTGTTATCAAAATAGCGTGAGTGAGATAGGGGGATGACAAATAAAGTGAGGTTTTGTATTTTATATAACCATTGCCTCCAGCACAATGCTAAACCCTATTGAGCAAGAAAATTTATTGGCAAAACGTATTACAATCTGAAAGACCACTTAAGCTATTCCTCCGTTAAGCTGCTACTTTTGTGTCCCAAATTGGTCGGTACACTGAACAACCCAGAACTAAGACTCAGCTCATCACTGCTGGGCATGATAATAAGGAGAAAGCAAGGCTTGTTTATCGATGGCCTGAACCTCCCCTTATTGAAATAAATGCCGAAATACTTGTAGGGAGGAAAACCAGACCCTCATTATCAGGAGAAGGAAGAATGAAAAACAGACTCATCCTTTTTTCTCTCTTAAAAATAATGTTAGTTCCTTTTTTTTTTTTTTTTTTTAAACACTGCCAGACAAAGATGTACAGACCTAGGAAGGAATAGTTCACTTTTAAGCAATATTTGCCCACTAAATAGACTTCATCTGAAGAGATAATTAGGACTTCTTTTTCTTACCCACTTATGTTATTTCAACTTTTATCTTCTCAGTGGAAGAAAGCAAGATAAAATGTGTTATTTTATTACCCTCTTTGTAAAAATAAATGGAGAAAGTTATTTCTGATGTCTTCACCAACTGGGATTGGCACAAGGCCTTTAAGGAAGACTTTCTGGTTTGGAACTGCAATCATTCAGATATCTGACAACTAAGCAGCTAGATCATATCCACAAAATCACTGGCATAAAATGAGGAAAGCCAAACCAAAACAACCTCCTAAAACTTTAAAAACAGACCTCTAGTCCTCTGCTGCTAACTGCACCTCTTGTGCACAGCTAATGCACAGCAGGTGCTTCCACAGCAGCATCTGGTTACGCTACAGAAAAGCGACTCAAAAGCATAAATTGGTTCCATAAACCACAATTTAATTAACGTAAACCCTGAGCCATTCCAGAAGAGGTGCATAAACAAAGGAATGAGGCTTTTAAAAACACTGTGCCACTTTTCATTTCATTTAGAAACACACAGGGTCTGTTTGCTATGCAGGTCTTTAACAGCAAAGATGTGCTGAACTCAGGTTGAAAAAAGGCCTTGATTTTTACACTAGGTTCAGGGCCAGAAGAATGAAAATGATAGAAGAAATCTGAGTAAATAAGTCAGAAGACATTCAAATGATTAAATGTTTGGAAATTTTAAGAAATACATATTAAAAAATTATCTAAAAAGTAATGACTATTAGTCCTGATTTCTGAGTAAGAAGCTTGAGAAGGGAAGGAGACAGTGATTTTCAAAGTCCTTAAAGGATCAAATCTGGTACTAAAGGCTGGGCTGGATGGGCCCTGGGCAGCCTGATCCAGTGGGTGGCAGCCAGCAGGGGCTGGGGGGGCTTTGAGGTCCCTTCCAACCCAGGTGATTCTTGTATTCATGTACCTCACATTTTTCCACCGCCGGTTGCTGCCCGCACTCAGAGCTGTTCCCTGCCACAATGCCGGCCCGCAGGCTCTCGCTGTCACCCGTTCCCTCTTCCATGGAGTAGGTTTTGGAGTGGTTGCCACGGTGGTGTGAGGGGCCGCGGCCCTGCGCCAGGCTGAGCTGCTTGCGGAGCACGCGGTTCTCCTCCTCCACCTCCCGCATGCGCACCTCCAAGCTCTCACGGTCCCGCTGGCTTGAGGCCGTGTAACGAGGGCTGTGCGGCTGGGATTCAAGTGGAGACAGCGACACTGGCTTCCCATCTGAGAAGGAAACAAAGGACTGCCATCAGAACATACCAAAAGCTGCGTTATCTTTAACATAACCATTGTGAGGCAGGGATTTGTTCCAAACACAATGTTTTACGTGGACTTAGAACTTGGAGGAAAAGGTTAAGCACATCGTAAACCTGGAGAGATGCTGATGCTCTATGAGCTACAGGTCCTACTTGTTTTAAAAGCACCCTAAATGATAAGCATGTGTTTCTTTTGTTCTGGATAGGGCTGCTTGCCAGTGTCTAGTCTGGGAAGACAGTCAAGAATAGAAGGATTCCATTCAAAGACAATTAATGTATAGTTAAACAAATTTTAGAAACATATGCATGATAAAATAATTTTCCTATTCCCCATTTCCTCCACAGTCAAGCTGCAGCAGTTTGGATACCACTTCACGCCAAACAGGAGCCCCAGCTGATTCATATGTGAGGAGCAGATGGGTTTTGTTCACCAACACGGTATTGTATGCTTGCTGAGAAATGAGAGGTTCAGAACAACAGGAACACTCAGTACACATGTGGGTCAAATTCTGGAAAGTAGTTTGTCTGAAAAAGACAAGGGAATTTTGAAAAAAGCAAAACTGTCCAATTCGGCACCTTTAAATGAAAAGCTGTGTTCCAGAAGCATGAAAGACTTCATTTTCACATTTTCTAAAGGTATCTTCTTGGTTCAAAACAGCATTACTAATGAGCTAGATGTAAAGTATAAAAAAGTCAAATTAACACAAAACCAAGGTCCTCAATCAAAGATAAAAATTGCAAGGCATTCTACCATCACACCCCAGTGCATTACTGCCACCAAATTTTAAGAGAGCAAATACAATAGATGTGTTGCCAAAGGAAACATGTTTTCATATAACGTTTAACAAAGCTATATGTATAAAATGCTTAAAAAGGTGGTAAAAAAAAAAAAAAAAAGCCTTAAATTACTGATTAAAAATCATAGAATGGCTTGGAAGGAACCTTAAAGATCACCTAGTTCCAACCCACCTGCTGTGGACAGGGCTGCCAGACACTAGCTCACTAGATCAAACTGCCCAGGAACCCATCCAGCCTGGACTTGAAAAATGATCAATTAAAATCAAACGGAAATAAAGCAAGACAGTGAGTAATTCACTACCACAATTAACAAGACGTTCCTCTGCAGTGTAGTTATGTAAATATCTTATACCAAGATACTTCTGAGAAATAACTTTCTGCTTGTGTGCATTAAAAAATGATTGCTATTCAATAATATCTTTAATAATATCTTTCTTGCTTTATCAAACAAACACCAGCTTCAGTAGTTTACAAAACAAAAATCATACAGTTATTGTTTAGCAGTTCTCCTTAACAAGTACATATCTCATCCTCTGACTCAAAGCTATAAAGACCTGCTCATTGCTTGTTCTCTTCCATTGTTTAATACTTACGTGAATGACGAATAGCCTTCAGCTGATGGAAGAAAACAGCTACAGAAATGAAGACCTCATTTCAAATTTCCATTGTTGTGTTATGCAAGTGTACATATACCCTGTTATCTATAGAAAGTTGCTAACCTGTTTTTAACACAAAATTTGAATATTGGAAATGGCTCTGAGCAACCAGATCCAGCTGCAGGTGTCCCTGTTCACTGCAGGGGAGTTGGACTGGATGGCCTTTAAAGGTCCCTTCCAACTCAGACGATTCTGTGATCTTGTACTTGCTTACAGACCTTCTACTGCAAACATTCTCTAATTTATCGCTTTTACCATTAGCCAAGCTGATGGATAAATCTGAGCTTGAAAAATGTCTCAGAGCAGATTCTGAAGTTTGGTGACTGACACTTTACTTGAATTGCCAAGCAGGTCGGTATTAAAAATTAAATAACAGATTTGAAATCCCTGAAAAATCACAGGTGCAACAGCAAAGAACTGTTAACCAAAGTCTTCACTGGCAATCCCAGCCCTGTACCTGGTGGATATCCAGCATGACACAGATGTTACTTATCTCTTTCTATTCCTGTCATTAGATTCTGCCACCTTCTCAAATAGTTGCCAGAATTTGGAAAGGTAGCAAAATCTGAGGAATTTGTAAAGGTAGGAAAAAAAGGAAGTAAAATTTCTGAAAAACACATCAAAATTTCAAAATATAGAAGATGTTTGGTATCTCTTCTGCTTCAAAGAGCATACATCTATAGGTTATAATGTTATAAATATATAGGTTATAAATGTTGCTTTGCCAAAATTCAAAATTAACAAAAAAGGTATCATTTTGTATGTTGGACCTACTGTAGCCATATACATGAGAAGAGCTGAACTGCTTCTACGCAGACTTGAGAAGAAACAACACAGCCTGAGAGAGAGTGAATGAAGAAAACAGCACTGTACTGCCTGAGTGGAAGCTGCAGCAACTAGAGAGATCAGCTCAGTGTTTATGCAGCCTTAGCTTTAAATCCCAGTAAACACCATTACTGTCTCCCAATAGCACGTATTTGTGCCAGTAGGCACATGCAAAAGGCAGTATGGAAATCATAACAGGAATTACACAAGCTAGCTGAAATAAGTAACTGCTTGAAATGTGTTGTTCTGCTGTGAGCTATCCAGATTTTGTTAGAAAGTGCTAACTCCAAGACATTTTCTGGAATGATCTCGTCAGGGTTTGTAGGGTTGGACTTGCAATATTTTGTTACTTACACAGCTGACTATTCTCAGGTATTTTCGTAACACCTCAACTCCCTGCCGCAAAACCATACTGTGGTAATCTAAATACCTATTTGAAAAGGAAGCATAAAGTCATAAGTGAACTGAGCTTGATCTTAAAACTAAGAAATCAAGTATTTTTTGTCATGAATATTACATTGATTTGAGGAAGGTCGAGCTGATAATTTTTGTATACCCAAGGTTGGCAGGATATTATTTCATTTCAGTCCTGTTACCACACAGGACCCATGGAGGGTACTTTGACTTGGGAGTTAATGCCTAGCAGATAAATACCACCACCCTGCTTACAGTTGTTTTTCTAGGCAATGGAAAGGGCTGTGTGTGTCATCTCATTTTTGAAGGGAAGTGAACACATATAAGGGACAGCAAGTATTTGACTGACTGTACACACCATGGTAGAAAAGTTTAACTAATTGCACTGCACTTGAGTTTTATAGGTTTAAGTAACTGGCAGAGTGCTCTGAGTTGATGTCTAGGCACTTTTCAACTAATCTAAATCAAAATAAAATAACCCAAGACATAACGATGTCTTTGTGACTTTGGGACAAGAGATCTCCCAGGGAACACTGCAAAGAACATTGCTGTGCTCTGAAGGAAGTAGCATACTTTTGAGTGCTGCAATAAATAATAATAAAGCTATAATTTTTTATTCTGCATTTGGGGTTATTGCTCTATTTTTGGGCCTTGGCTGTCTCAGACTTCAGGTATTTCTTCTATCTGTGTCAAGCCTTTTACCTCAGACTTTCTGTGCTAATAAAATTGTACCAAAGAAATAAAAACGACCTACAAAATTCCACTGTCCACAAAACGAAACACAAACCTGAGTAATTATTTCATGGTTGACAGCGGCCAATGATGTATCATCACAGTAGGTACAACAATTCAGAACACTTGACGATATGCAAGTTATGAATTCTAGGGATTATTGAATGCTTCTGCATGTGTGAAGTTGCCTGTATTTAAGGCAAGAGGTGTCATTAAACCTTACTGTTCCCCCAGTCAAGCAGAGCAACTTAAGATACTGGAAGACATAAAGCCTACAAAAAGCAACCCAGCACAGTTTATTTGAAAGGAGAGGGACTGAATCAATGCAATTTTCTTACAGAAAAAACCTGAAGGATAAGCATTAACATCAAGTTCCTAGCTTTGTAGTTCAGAGTCTTGGAGAGGTGGGCATGCTGAAAAGGACCCAGAGGCATGGGAACCTTGCTAGGCGATGAGCCCAAGGTTAACTGCAGGGTTGGCTAAGGGAGAAAGCAGCAGGGAGCAGGAAAGAAAGAATTACCTGATTCAGAAGAGAAGGCAAGTGCAGAAGCAGGGATCATGAGTTTCTCAGACAGCTCTGACCTGAGCTCAGATACTAAAGTTAGGAACTAACTGAGGCAGGGAAATTTATGTAGCACATTGTGGGGTACTTTTTTGGCCTTAATTTTTTTACATTTCTTCTGCTGTCTTAAGTGGAAAGTACTTGTCTTTTGGCCTCTTTACAAGGTCTACAGGTTTACATGTATTTTAGCTATTATTTGTCCCCTGCCTAATAGTGTGGAATGCCTCTATAATGAATTAACTGATGACAGTGAGCTCCACGCTGCCTCTGAGATAAGAGGAAGTCATGCTGCTCGCAGATAATGTTTCAGTCTGTCTGACTACAGATGCAAGAAAACACTCCTCCATTTCACACTCGAAATTTCACATTATGAGTGCACCCTTTGAGGGCAAGCAGTGTAACAGTTCTAACCAAAGACCAACATTCTGCAGGAAAAGTTAGGATAAAAGGCAACCAGCCTCATGAGTATCCCCCTGTTAAGGCCATGAGCAAAATCATTTGAAGTGTGCTCCACAGCTATTTTTCTTGCCATAAAGAACATTACAGAGAACTCCACAGACCGTACAGTGGAAAAAACACCTTAGAACTCAATGTACATTGCTCAGCTGGATGCTCTGGTAGATACTGGTTATATGGGTGGCTATGAATGAAGCCCTTTTAGTCAACAGTTTGGTACTTTATATACCTACACGAGTAGGTGCTAAGGTATCCCAGGATGTCTGTTCTCACACTCACCGAGGCATTTTTTCCTCCTAAATCTTTTTGTAAATCACTTCAGTGTGATCTCAGCTGGAAATAGAAAACCTTGCCCAAATAATCATCTTAATAGTGGAACATAGTCTAAGCAATTTACTCCCTATGTATGAACACAGAACTTCATCATTCTACTGTGACAGGAGGCAATTCTGTGCTTACAAGTTTCAGCAGTAGAATGTTGTGCCATTGCAAGATGTCCCAGTGAGGACTGTGTCTCTCGAACAAACACAGATCTACAGTCAGTGGATCTGGAAATTATACATATCACACACAAAACACTATACCCACAGAACTTCAGGTTTGCAAGGTCAAACACTCAGAATTTTGGAAACGTGAGAATGATGGTTTCCTGTCAAGCCTTCGCTGTCATTCCCTTGTGTGTGATGACAGGATCATTATTAACTGCGTCATCACCACTTCATTCCAAAGAACCTTGGCACCACTGAGTGCACAGGATGGATGGTGCTCACAGCCGTTTTAGTGCATCCTTAGATTTGTGGCCACTCACACCCTGCTCTGAAAAAAATACTTATTTCCTCATTGGCCTATGATGCTCATCAATATAATATTTGATCTGAGGGAAAGGTGGTCCTATCAGTTCCTCTTTACAGGCACAGCAAAGAAGTTTGGAGTTCTTAAAGCCAAAAGAACATATCAGTTCTGGATGCAAATTTGAGAACTGAAGAACAAATAAACATATTTTTTTGCACTTCATTTGCTCAGAGGGCAGGCCTCATCACCTGTATATGCAATTGTAAATGCTTAGTATTTCTGTAAATCACATCCTGAGTCTGCTAGCTGTAACCACAGAAAATGGAAAAGAAAAAAAAAAAAATGCACTTAGCAGTCACTGTAATAGCTTTGTTTTAAGAAGATCATGTAATGAACTCAGTGGTAGACAGAAACAATTTTCCAAGGCAGATTCAACTTTGTAAACTACAAAGCGGTCCCTTTTCTTTCTACACTCCCCTGCCTTGTTCATGACACACCTTCCAATCTCTTTAATTAACTGAAGCAG
>VXAV01008623.1:201085-219003 GCA_013399715.1 Alectura lathami
TTTTTTTTTTTTTTTTCCATTTGTTTGTTTTTCTCCTGGTACAGTTGCTTCCACACTAGAAATTTTTCACCAGTGTAACATACAAATTCTTGTATACTGGTGAAGTGCTCTCAGAAAAGACACTGGTTCTACCACCAAGGTATGTAAGATTTCTCCATCATTTTCCTTCTTTTACAACCTTCTACAATGGATTTTTGAACTACCAGCAATTCAGTGCATATATAATATTTGGGAGCTCAAGTAGGATTTTCAGAACGGCACTCATTAGTTATGAGATTAAATCGGCAGTGCCTGAATCCCTCAGGTACCTTGGAGCCTGCTACAAAGGTCTATTTCACTACCTCCTAACTCACTCAAGTACAACTGAGAAACGTATTCCTAGTCAAAACAAATTGTCTGCAAGACTCTCAATGAAGGATGGCCAAGATTATGCATTTATGTTAATATTTAGATTCTAGCATGAATTGAAAAGGTATTCAAAGTGCTCTAGCTGTTTTAGCTTTTTAAACATTTCATATCAAAATTATCTTTAGTATTAACAGCATTTAGTCCAAGCACTTATAAAAATTATTAGGTAGCAAATATAATGGGTTAGCTTTTTCTTCAAATCACAAGTTTCGTGAAGTATTTTTTGAGCTATTAGAATGTCTTTTTTCAAGCTTTCATTTGGAAGTGAGGTCTGCAATTTTATTTTATTTTTTTTAACTTCAGTTAAAAAAAGATTAGCCAAACAGTAATTTTTGAAGGTATTTAAAACAAAAGCAAATATCAGAAAAAAAAAAGGGAATATACTTACACAGTCTATCTACTTTCAGGCAATCACATGAATAGTAGGCAGGAAGATTGTTCTTGCCAGAAGAATTTCATGGTTTTCAGGCATTTTGTGTTATTATTACTTAAAAGAATCTATTTCATGAACAAAAGCGTGAGCTGTATAGAGATATTAGATTCTG
This sequence comes from Alectura lathami, assembly GCA_013399715.1. Lineage (NCBI taxonomy): Eukaryota > Metazoa > Chordata > Aves > Galliformes > Megapodiidae > Alectura > Alectura lathami. The sequence continues at coordinate 202,039 of VXAV01008623.1, forward strand.
CAGAGGCTAAGGATAGAACCAAAACAGTGAAAGCTGGATGTCTCCTATACGATTCTTTCATTGATTTTCTCAGGAAATTCCTCAAAAACTATAAGTTCAAACTCACACAAGGATCTCGGTTACTGTACAAAAGAAGACCTGGAAAAGGGACTACATGAAGCACATGTTACTTTGCAGCAAAACATTACGTTAAAAACAGTTATCCCAATTGTTATGTACTTTTATTCAGGCATTGCAATGTACTACTGTTTTGATGATGGGGTCAGCTGCCAATAAAAGTTTTGGAAGAGTAATCAGAGAAAGAAAACACATAGGAAGTGTGGGTCAAAAATTTCCTTGGTTACAACCCACTTAAAAAAGTTCTCTAAACAGCTATATTAAGTACAGATAATATTCCTTTGATAACACTGAAAAAAACAACCAGACTTTTCTCACTTTTGCATGCTTATGGTGGTGGGCTGTGGAGGGAGGGGGTATACAAAATATTTGGAATCTCAGCTGTAATTGCAAATTCACTGCTTGTGAAACTAGAATACAAGGAGTCTCATTTTCTTGTAATGAATCAGCTACAAGTACAATACTCCATCTTTTTAGCTTAAATGAATTTCATGGCACAATTGGACAAAGCCATCTGCTGCCAATTGTCTTGGCAACTAATTGCATTGCTGCTGGCAGCTGCCAAAGAAGAGCACATTGCCATACAGCTGTTACAGTTGCTGCAAAGCAGACAGCTAGCTACCTTCACCACTCCCTCCTTTTGCTTCTTTCTCGCTAGTCCCCAAAGCCTAGCTGTGCCATGGCCAAAGTGCCATTGGGCATGCCAAAGGAGGAAGGAAGAGGACACAGCAGTAGGCAACCTCATCCAGCACTGTGGCTACACTGGTGGGCACGCAACAGCTTTCTCCTAGGTTTATCCTAACTTTATCCATGAATCTTTGCTGCTGAGAAGGCAGAGAAAAAGTGTGCCAGAACACCCAGTAGGCATGCCCTCCCTCCTGGTACTGACCACTTGCTGGAGTGCTGAAGAGGCCTACGACTACCAGCAGCCGTTTCAGATCGCCCACTACAGGCTGCAGAATTTAGGTGTGCCTTCTTCCTAGCAGCTCTACAGGAAGCTGCCTCTGAACCCCAGATGGTCAGAACTGTTACTCTCTCTCTTGTGCTTAGGCGTTGAACCTAGGAAAGTAATAAGAACACAGCTCATGCTTTTAACTAGGATTTTGATTGGTACCTTTTGAAGCATGCTGAGAAGACCTGGGAAGCTTCCTCATAAGCAATCCACCGAATTTCAATTTGTGGTGTAGCGAAGGGTGGGAAGAAATGTTCCCAGTCCATGGGTCAACCACTGTCAATCACTCAGGAGAACAAGATTATAATGAACTGTCATATCAGGAAATAAGAGCAAAAATTCTAGACTTTATAATCACTGATGTGAAATTCATACGATGAGTTTCCAAACACATGGTGATGTTCTCCAGTCTCACAATGGTCATAATGGAGTTATGTAGGAGAGTAAAAATACATTTAACCTTCCTAAAAGTAGAGAAAGACTGAAGTCTAGCTCCCTAAAGTTTTAATAATAAGAGTAAATAAACCTCCCTCACCACAAATCAAGATTTTCTGAAATAAATCCTAGCCCACTGATGCCAATGGTGAAACTTTCTGTTTTGTGATACTGTCTCTTGCTCTTTGTAAAATCACAAAAACAGATATGAAAAAAAGAAAAAAAAACAACAACATGCAGTCACAGCTGCTTCTTAATCACTACATTTACTAAATATAGGCAAAGAGGCCAGACTAAGCTCCCTACTCCAGCATGTTCTTAGAAGTTTCACAACAAAATAAGCACAAGAAGAAAGGTCACAAAAGACATAAGGAACTACCCATTTATTCTCAGATAGTAAATGTTTTAAAAATCATAAATATTTTCTACTGTTTGGGTTGATTTGATGGATTAGAAGTAAATGGAAGTAAATTCTGTGTATTTGTAAACTGGTACAGTAAGCGTGTCAGAAATGAAAGCAAGAATATGTAGAGCTGACGCTTAACAGAAAATTAATCAATCAAGTGGACACAAATTACTTTATAATATACATACTCGGAGCAACAAAGGGATAAATGGAAGGTTAAAGAGAGAGTGGAAAGCACAAAATCTATTACCTTTTATCACAAAATACTATGACTAGAGCAAACAACCACCTTGCATGTACAACAGCAGGGACATCAGCACTAGATGATCTACTGGCCACAAAGACTCTTAACATTAACTGGATTAACAGGATTCTCAGACAGCATTAACTATTAGCTAAATGCAAAAAGATCCAGTTCAAGAGAAACCTGTTCCTTCTGCTAATCAGGATGGGGAGTTCAGAAAGCTGATGCCATACCAGCAGGAATCCTTAATCTAACTGTCTTGAGACAGAAAATGTGCTTGGAAAAGCAGAGGGAGGGGGATGGAGGTATGTTTTCTTGAAGGACAATAGCCTTAAAGTGCCTTTCAAAGTCACAAGGAGCACAGTGCAGACCTGTGTGCGCACAAGGCAGTACAAATGGAGCTTGCTGGTAACCACAGAGACAGCCTTCAGTCCCAAGGGATTTTCCCTCCTCCTACCCACACCAGATGTGCCTGGTACCACTGCCTTTCTAGGAGACCGCCCCTTCCCTTACAAAGCCGTGGACCAATGACTCATGGTCACTGGCTCACAGTTTCACACCTAGGAGTGACTGTCAGAGCTCCTTCAGGCAGTTACCTTAGGAACACACACTGCTCAAGACACATTTACCCAGTTCTGGACAACACACCAGTGCTGCAATTTATGTATGGACCAAAATACCAGCAGACTCCGTCCATTTTGCATTTTAATTTTTTGGCTTATGTTGTTTCTAGGGAGCTGGTCGCTAAGCCTGGAAAACACTTTTGTGCATGCAAACCATGAGAAAGAAGTTACAGCAGGCGGTGTGGTTACTAGGTTGCTTGAATTTATGCAAGCACTTAAGTTTATGCAGAATCAGGGCCTTGTATTTCAGAACAGGACATATTTCACTCTGTACCTTACATATTCAGAGGGACAAGAGGTTGGGGTTCTGAATTATAAGTCCAAAAATTCAGAGTCATACATGGTTCCCACAGCACTCATTACTCTCGCCTCTGGTACATACACAGCATTTTGCATTACTGTTTATGCTAAGAAATTTATACCCTGAAGTGTATGTAAAACATTAACAACTTCTGTTTCCCCCAGCTGCTGTAACTCTGAGGTTCTTGGCTTTTGTGCATTTAAATTAGCAATCATAACAATATACCAAGATCTTTTCTTATATTGAAATACAATTCTGGATTTTTGTTTTACTATATATGAACAAAACACTTCCATCAATCTCCTGCTGAAATAAGCTCCCCTTCTCAGCATGTTCTGAAAAAAACCTTCTATTCCTACACAACACCAAATTTACATACCTAGCACTTTCCCAAATGTGCTCCAGCACATCATGGTCACTTGCCCTAGTGAAAGGTCATTCACAGTGTGCGTGAAGTTTTCTAACTAAGCCATTTGGAAATTACTAACATCTGAAGAAAGCAGTGAATGTGTGAAACATACTGTTTTATCTGCCTGTCCTGTTACATTTTAGTTACCCTTTTGTACCTATCCACTCCTTGTCATGAAATACACTTCCAAGTAAATAACTACTAGAAACTTCAACTCAATGGGTTCCTTGCTTAAAAAAGTCACAAATAACAAAAATGGGGACAGGGAATGAATGTATTTCCTGTTGTGTCTAAAGAGTGTTTGAGTAATATTGCAAGGTTAGTTCTCTTTTACTGGGGAAAAAAAAAAAAAGTACTTTTCTTGAACAACTAAAAAAAATCTTGCATAGGGTCTGCATCAAAATTGTAAAATTTAACCTAAACAGTCATACTCTAAAAACTGTAAGCTGGACACTAAAAAACTGAAAAAAAAAAAACAAAAACACCACTTAGAAAAGAAACTGAATTTCAAAAATGCAAGACAGAAACAAAGTACAAATTTTGGGAAGAGAAAGTAGCTAAGCATTAAAATAACTAGCATAGATCACTGTCAATTTTTCATCTGTAATAAAATTTAAAATCAAGAACAATTTTTGCAAAAGGCACTAAAAATATCTTGTGGCCTTGGTCACACAGAAGATCTTAACTGTCTTTTTGCTTGCTATAATAGAAATTCCCTTCATCTCAGTGGTTTTGGTGATTGGTTGAGAGCGCTATCAGAGCTGGAGGTGCATCACAGAGCTCTGTGATCCTCACTGCACCTTAGCCCCTGCCCAGAGAACCACACTTTTGGTATTTCAAAGAGGAATTTGAAAGTGTGAGAATTTCAAGGTTTTGGGTGCATGAACTAATGCAGTTCTAGCACATTTCCACTCTGAAGCAAGCCAACGGTAAGCTTTCTATTAATCTGCTGCCATATCTCATGGCACAAAAAAGGCCAGGACTTGTTTAAAAATTCTATTACGTCTCATAAACATTATGCTTTAGCATTATTGGTTGCAATCAAGGAAAAAAAGAAAGAAGCAATATAAATGGTAATGAGAATATGTCTTTTTCACTTTATTTAAAAGTCAGACCAACAATATAATCCTAACAAACTAAAATATTAGGCTCTCCACAATTTCAAAATAATGATGTCCATATGGTTACTGTCTGTGGGGAACAGATATAACAAAGGGATTTACAAGCAAAAAATCCAGTGAAAAAATCCCAGTCCTGAGGAACAATAAGACTGACCCATTAGCGGAGATGTTGAAAGAGCAACTTGACTTCAAGAAATACACCTATTGCTTACAAAATTATTCCATTTCACTTTTGACAAGGAATTCTCACAACACAGTGAGCAGAGGAGACAGGAGTACACATACCAATGCTGTAGAAGGAAGAACAGCTTGTGTAAATGCCTTGAAGGTTTTTCAGTTTTCCTTTCTGAATTTTTGTGATTATTTATTTTAAGAGCTATAAAAATTATAAATCAGCCACTGAGTTCTCAATGATAGCTGCAAGTTTTAAAGCTGTGCATTAACAAAACGGACATATGGAGTGTTAGAAACACAAAGAAGAGAAGATTAGAAAGACTTTGTAATTTTTCCCTTTTGAAGCCTCATTGTGGTGCAAAACTGGAAGTGCCACTTTAGTCATACTAAAGTAGAATTATTGTGCGAAGAAATACGCATTCCGGTTTTTGTGCTGTAACACCCTTTTGTGTTAACTCAACCCATGACATTCCAATACAGGCTTACAGTGGGGCTTCAGCAAAATTTCAAAAGTGGCCTACAAGCCAGATGATTCAAGCTAGAATTGTATACCCTTAAGCAAAGCTTCTGAAATACGACAGGAAAAATGAAGAAAGCTAATATGCTGATGGGAGAAGAGGACAAAGTAGAGGAGAAATGTGTCTTGGAAAGCACCGCATGCCTGGAAAACTAAATTAGTTGAAGTCTAACTGAATTTAACCTCTTTTATTATTTAGAAATTTTAGAAGCTTTGTCAGTTTTGAACACAGTAAGAACCATGATTTTCCATAACAAACAGTTGCATTGCAGGCAAATTTCAAAACTTGACTTTTATTAACAGGAACATAAACCAGAATATGTTCTTTCAGCAGTTCCAATCTAAATATTCAGGAGATGATGGTGCTCAAGAATAAAGGGTGGAATTTGTTCAAAGAACTGCCCAAGAACACTACGTAATTCCTATCAGAAAGGATAGACTGTTTTACTCACTAGAGTATTTATTTTGTGCCAGTACTCAAAAAGGGGAAACAAAATGATCATGACTCTTAGGCTTGTTACACTGTAACACTGCTAAACGCACTAAGTGCACTTAAAGTAATGAAAAAGTTAATACAGGCAATTAGTAGACAAAATTAATTGGGAGGAATATAATTAAAGATGCACAGCCTTTTTTTTTTTTTTTCTTTTTGAATATGGATCTGTTCTGACTAGACTGATTTTATTTTATGATCAGGCTTCAAGTTGGCAAATAAAGATTACTGCACAGATAGATTAAGACATCTGCAAGGTATCTGACCTAATAACAACATTTCTTGTTGAAAAGATACAATATCAGGAAAACTTTATGAAGAGAAACTGGCCAGAGGAACAGAATGCAAGAAACAGGTATCAATCACAAGATCAAGAACATCTGCTGACCTCAGAAGAATCATAGTCTTCTGGTTCCTACTCAATATTTCACTGATGCTTTGGCAAAAGTAATAAAGAACTTTAGACATGACACAAAGATAAGAGTGTAAATTATGCTAAGGACAGGGCAATCCTGTCCCAAACAGACAAAATGCAGTTCAGTATGTCCAGTCACAAAGCTGTATTTTTGAGAACAGACAATGCAGGACCATATCTGTAGAACAGAATTGTGTATTTTGGAAAACAAGGATCATGGAAAGGACTCAGGAGTCGGAGTAGGCAATTGAGAAAGTGTATCAAGAGGTGAAGCTATGGAAGAATCATAGAAATGGCTTGGGTTGGAAGGGACCTCAGAGATCATCTAGTTCCAACCCCCCTGCCGTGGACAGGGCTGCCAGCCACTAGCTCACTAGATCAAACTGCCCAGGAACCCATCCAGCCTGGCCTTGAACACAGCCAGGGATGGGGCAGCCACAGCTTCTCTGGGCAGCCTGTGCCAGCGCCTCACCACTCTCTCAGGGAAGAATTTCTTCCTGATGTCCAACCTAAACCTCCCTGATTTCAGTTTCAGCCCATTCCCCCTTGTCCTACCATTATCCACCCGTGTAAAAAGTCGGTCCCCCTCCTGCCTGTAAGCTCCTTTTAAGTATTGGAAGGCCAGAGGGTTGAAGTAACGGGATTTTTGATGGGGGAGTAAAGAGTAGGAGGAAAGAAGTATGTGTACTTCTGTACATAGTACTGACAAGAAGGATACTTCATACCCTTACAACTTCTGTTACATACTTTTTAAAAGCATGTTGAAAATCTGGAGAGGGTTCAGAAAAGAGCCAGAAAATGAGTTGAAGACTAGAGATAATGCCCCACAATTGAAAGAGATCAATCTGTCTAGCTTATGAAAAGAGAAGACTGAGATGTGAGTTGATTAAACAGTATAAGCTCCCTCATGGGGAGAACATAGCAGGTACTGAAGAGCTCTTCAATCTAGTGGAGAATGGTACAGCAAGAACAAGTGACTGGAAGCTGTAAGTCAGACAATTTCAAATTTGAAATGGGGTCCACTTTTTTGACACTGAATCCAACTAATCACTGCACAAACTTCCCATGAGGAGTGGCAATTTTTAATGCTTTGGATCATTACTACATTTCTGACAGATAGCCTTGCAGAAGTAACACTGCAGCAAAAACTAAATAGTTTGCCTCAATACAATGAACTTTGGGGTAAAACGTAATGATGTGATAGAAAGACCAGCTCAGACAACTGAGAGGTCCTTAATGGCCTTGAACTCAATGAACACATGACTTCCATCAAGGTTTATAGCTGGTCCTGAGAACTGCACGCCTTCAAACTTCATTGGAGTTTTCGTCAGGACCAGACTTTGTGCTGCCTATGGCACCACTGTATTTGAGATCTGAAGTAACACATTCCTTGCTGTCTGCCCCCAAGCATCTCTTACCACATTTTTAATTGGAAGGCAACCTGTAAGGAGAGGAAGCAGATACTTCATAAACTCTTTGCTAAGTAAACAAGCAAATAATTGCCACAGATATCTGTGGCCAAGTTCCACAGAGCCTACCGAGCTGCCAGATGTCCTCACTGTATCCACTGGTAGCTGCACATTGGAGTGCAGATGCTAAATTGGTACAGGTCATCACAGAATTTCCAAGAGTTGCCACTCCTTGGACCTTCATCTGAAACGAATGGTTCCTCAGCCTATTTTGGAGTTAGAGAGATGCAGCACTCAGGATTCTCATGGTGTACATTGCAAGGATAGTGAACAGGCAAAAAAGGTGCACATCCCAGGTTCTACTTGAGATGTTGTAACTCCTCAACAAGGCTCACTGCCCGTAGGACTGTATGACAAATTAAAGAAGAAAACTCAGCAGTCATGTAGATGACAAGCCCAGGTAGTGCCCTTATGGGTACTGCTTAGATTAGACAGTCTCCACTAATGAGAATGCATACGTGGACTGGCACTCAAAGAGGAGTCTTAGTTTTCTTTTTTAAAGGGAGTAGAATTCTTGTTCCATATAACGCCAAAGCAAAGCTTGAAATTGTTATCGAGTTATAAATTCTGATCTAATAATTCATAACCCAAATGGCAACTAATTAGGACTTTTATTTTTAGGAGAACAGATGCAGAGTTGCTTTAGAAATAAAATAAAAATTCCATGTCATGAATTTTGTGATCCAGAACTCAGGATATTAGGACATTTGGAATTGACAATACTGTAAATGAGATTTTTTTTAGCCAGAGACACCATCAAATTAAATTCTATGAAGTCTTTAAAGACTGAAAGTGATTAAAGTATTCACAAGTCCAAGGAATGATATCCATTCTTTTCTCTTTCTGCCTATTTTTGTGATATTACTATTAGAGTTTCTTATTTTGCAGACTAAGAAAACAGAGGGGACTTCTGTATATAAAGAGATATACAGAGATAATCTTTATTTATTTTTCTGATATTGAAAATGGGTATAAGGAAGCTTTCCTATGGGTGAATTTAATTCATTCATAACAGTAATGTATCACCTTGTCTTGCTAATTTTTAACGCATCTCGATTTTTGAAAAATTCAATTACAAGAAAAAACCCTTTAAATTGCCAGAGATAACATTTGTCAGCTTCAGGCTGGGTTTCACTAGGAAGCCTGAAGTTCAGTTAAGCATCCATCTTCTCACAATTAATCAGTTTTTTCTTTTCTTTTTTTTTTTTTTTTTTTAAAGGAAAAAAAACGTCTACAAAGTGGAAAGAATGGATAAGACTTAGAGAATAATTCCTCTTGAAGGTTAAAGATTTTCAAATACTCATTAATGAAATGAATGGAACTCTTAGAAAAAATTTGAATTTTCTTTTCTGATAAATTTCAAGAAAATTGAGGGATCCACTTGGATTTATGTGGTAAAATATATCTGTGTCCTCCCTCCACTGCCTCCAGAGAGCTGATAACTCATTCTCTTCCAGAAGCTCTATGCTCATTTGATGCTACTGACTGAAATACAAAGAACAACAAAAGTTTTCACAGTTACAGACTGTGAAAACATTAGCTGCAAATACAGAGCTATCAGTAACCTCCCCTTATAAACTCAGTCCATGGCAGTTTTTAGCTGCAGCGTCATAGAAGACGACCCCGAGGAGTGCCAGTAGGGTTCTGCGGGAAGGACAGGGATCCACAGTAAGCTCTGCAGTAGAACAGCTGCTCTGCAGCTGGGGGAAGAATTCCCACTCTAACCAAACCAGTTCTCAAGCTTGGAGCAGGTTATGTCCTTCTGCCATTTCACACACAGTACATTCAGGGCTGGTTTCTACCTGTACCTAGCATCTCCCTGTCTGCAGGTGTGGTGTGACACACACACAGTCTTGCTTGCCATTTATCAAGCCCAAACAGCTCACTTCTCCCCAGGAAACATGCACTTCTTCCTGGAGAGACATTTGCCACGCAGGCCTTATCCACAATTCAAAGAACCCAAGACTCAGAGGAAAGTGTTAGGGACAGGGAATAACACTTCTTGCCCTTCTCAAGACTTGTTCCTAAAGTAAAAAGCATCTCAAACTCTGATGATCTATATAAGCCTCCATCACTTGATAGGTAGAAAAAATGGACATATCTGCAGGCACTCCACTGATAACATTTAGTTCTCTCAGTATCTTCTAAATCAAACTGTTTTTCAGACTTCCCAAGTTCTACTTCAACCTTATATAAATACCAAAATAATACACAGTAATTATCAGCAATAATTACCCCAGTAATTTCTATAAATAACTTGGGACTTCCGTTGAATATTCTCCCTGGGGCCTTGCAGATGTCTGACAGCAGGAATTAGGAGACAGGAGGTAAATTGCCCTCACTGTGCCTACTGGCAGCAAATCCTAACTTCCCTGGAAGAAAGCTGGTGCTGGCTGAGCGACAGGACATGACTGGATGGATCAGTGGCTCGGATCACTTAGATGGGCCTCAGTTCTCCTCCACTGATCTTCGACTCCCTTCCAGCCCCAGCCCCTATCACACTGGCTGTTATCTCTAACTGTGGTGATAGGTCATGGCAGCTGTGAAGTGCAGACACACCAGAAATGTTTTCATTAACTAGTTCAGATTCTGGCAACAGTGAGGCTGTATCAGCGCTGGCTGCACAAGGAATCCCAGCATATCCACACTGCCACTGTACCAGCAGAAGTGAAGTCATTGCATATGCAACAGCAGGGCCCCAGCTATGCTTTTAAACGCATTGCAGACATATTTTGAAATTTGTTACTCCACCAAAAGAAGTCAATTGCTTTGCTTATTTTTATACAACATCTAAACTTCTTCCTCCCAGAACCTATTTTCCTCGTCCTCTCAAGTCTGGGGTGGTATCATAAGTGACAGAACGAGACACAGAGCAGTTCTCTTCGGAAAAGAGTCATGTATTGCCTGTTATTTCTTCCTAGTTGCATAAGTTACAGTGAAATAATGCTAAACTCATCTAGCAACTAGCTAACTGTAAGTACAAACAGCCCCCAACATCAACACCATTAGCCCAATGTGCTAAATGACGGCTACTAAGCAGAAAGAAGCAGGGCATGGATTTCTGAAGAAACTTTCAGCGATGTGAAAAAGTAATATTTTTTTTAGTTAATCTTGGTAGCCGTATGATTTCAAATCACATTTTATCCAGTGGAAGCCCTAAATATAAATGCTCCTAACCAGCATTTAAATCTGTGCTTATAAATCAGATGCAACAAAACTATACAGCAGAATAGTACATCATAAAGAAAAGTACAGAAAGCCAAGCAGGTCACCAGAAACGTACTCATGAAGAGGATAATTAATTAGCGGTGGGGTGCTGGAAAAGGCTGCCCAGAGAAGTTGTGGCTGCCCCATCCCTGGCTGTGTTCAAGGCCAGGCTGGATGGGTTCCTGGGCAGTTTGATCTAGTGAGCTAGTGGCTGGCAGCCCTGTCCACGGCAGGGGAGTTGGAACTAGATGATCTCTGAGGTTCCTTCCAACCCAAGCCATCCTATTATTCTAATTATCAGTTAAGATGGATTCCCAACAAAATATCCAAAACTACAGTCAATGGGGTTTTTATGTTAAGCATAGCTAAGTAGGTGTTCTGACAGTAGAATATATTGCACAGGAAATACACATGTGAACTGTGCACAGCTGATTGCATGACTTCTCCGTTCTGAAATGTTGCTGTTGTACAGGAAAGAGTGGCTGAGCCATACTGGATATTGTCTGCTACAACCAGGAGGATGCAACACTGCTTTTCTAGCTCTATTGCTAGGATCCTTGGTAGTTTTGCTCAGAACACACCATAACCTCACTGTACGATGTTCCTTGGTTTTGCATTTCCAAGATAAAATTGTTTCACTAGTGAAAAATCAATTTTAAAAAGTAGAACCAAATAGGATTTTTTGTTTAAAGAAAGAAAGAAAATTAATGATGTACATGTGGAAGGCAACTAGCAGTGGGTAAAAATTTCTGAGCACATAATCATTGGTGCTGAATGAAGAACATAAAAGCTATTAGAGCTACACTAGAATAGCAACCCTTATTCCCACTGGGCAGCACTGCAAATATATCCCCAAGAATTCTGTGATAAAACAGAAAATTGAACATGTATGATAGAGAGCTAGAGTGAAACGAAGCATGAAAACAAGAGCAACCCAAAAAGCTTAAAAGGGTGTGAGGGGTGAAAACACTGAGAAAAGAGTAAGTGTGAGGGAAGTGTGAGCCAGTGCAACTCTGCAGGAGGAAAACAGAAACAGGATATTGCATGAGTGAGGCTGAAAGGAACAGAGGGTAATCAAGTATAAATGTGAAAAAAAAAAAAAAACAGGAGTATGAATGAGAGTACAAGGAGCAACACAGCACAGCAAAGTGACAGGCTGTGATGTGGTAAGATAGGACAAAAATAGAAGAAAACAAATACAGAAGATTTTTAGCAATTAATTTCTTTTCTTTCCTTCATCACTTATCAGAAGAGAGCCTGTTACATGAAAACAGAGAGGCATGCAATGTAAGAAAGATCCTCAGTGACCACAAAGAACTCTATATAATTGAGTCGTTTGGAAATTTCCTTCAGTTTTTTCCACCAATTTGAGGTGGTCAGAGCGATCACGCAGTGTGCCCACTGGAAAACTGCAAACTGCAAGAACAGGGAACCAATAACGTCACGAGTGCAGCTAAGAGTTTTAGTGTTTTTTTCATTACACAATGAACTATCCTTCACTCATCATCTACAGCGAAGTCAAACATCATCCCAATAAAAAATCCTCAGCAATAGATTAGGAACAGAGATGTTAGAACTACAGAGATTAGGGACAAATATTCGTAAGAAAAGTTCTACTGCGTATATAATATGTTACGCTAAAAATCAGGAAATAACTCAAACTTTAAACGCAAGTATTCAAATTCTTGTTTGGGTAACAACAGTGATAGTGCTCAAATCACTCTGCCTGTCCTAGCAGCAGCCTTAATAGACCCCCTGCACTCTTTCATATCTAGATTACAGAATGCATTTTTTCAGTCCAGTGCTCTTTTTCAAGACAATCTCTACCTATGCAAAATGTCAAGTAGTAGAAACAGTGAGCTATTTCATTTTGTGTGGTTAATGCCCCAGAGAAGCCGCTCATTTTGTTTTTAAGACTGCCTGAAGTTTATTAGTGTGAGAGTATTAAAGTCAAAAGGTTGAATGGCTTTCTTGTGAACAATCAAACTCTCAAAAATACTGATTTCATTTAACCTTTCTACAGTCATATTCGTTTCGTAAAAGATTCCATTTGTCAAGGTCATGTCATACTTCGACAAATGAGAATCAAAGATTCATATAGATTCATTCACATCTTGAAGGTTATTGAAGGTCTGTCTATAAGTTCTATAAAAACCTTGTTTGTGCTTATGCAGTCTCAAATTTGGATCTCATGGACTATATTTCACCAATAGTTTTGCAAAAAACTACATACAGAAAATATTGTAAATGATAATGAGATACACAATTAAAATAAGTTTCTTTATCCATTTTACCCTAGAAATTCTCAAAACTCAACCTGCAACACAAAAGTAAAATAATCCTTATTTTTCCAGCAACAATAAAAAGAGTTGCTCACCTGAACGCTGCTAGTAATTCTACTGATGTGCAGTTCAGGACAGTTTCCAACTGACTCTCCTATACTTAGAATAGCTTTGCAGTGCTAAAAGAAATCACTTAATGAAGAGCATAAGAAGCATACGAGAAGAGAGGGGAGTCCAAAAAAGTCAATTCCATCTATTCACTTTCATACATAAAGTTATATTTCAAAGAGACTAACTTCTATTTCTGTTGAAAAAAATCTATAGACTTAGACAACATAAATTTAGCATCATGAGTGCAAAAAGCACGCAAGAAAATATAGGTCTGTGTCAAGGCTTCAGGGCTACTTAATTTGAAAAAGCACCAAAACATATAGGTCATTTGCATGCTGACATCATGTCCATATCTTATAAATGCAAATCTGGACAAATAGGACACTTACTGCTATTCCACCATAGAAAAGTACTGTGTGACTTCTAGGTTCAGTAAGCATGGCTGAATGGGGTTTGGGCACATCCAGTTCTCATGATGCTATGAAGAGAGGTAATGGCCACTTGTTAACAATCTCACCACATTTTCTTTGCATGACTGAGAGCTGTATACCCCTGTGTTTTGGTCAAATATAATAACTATACTAGTTTTTAATATTCCTCCTACTCCGTCAGTGTGTTACAGTGCCCTCCTCACTGTTTAGACTTTCCTCTTGTGCAGTACTTTGTTTGCTAACAATGGACACTAACTCCTCATAAATTAAATCTTAGTTATCGGGAGCAACAGGTTCTCAGCATCTCTCAGGATCAAATCTGTATTTTGCAGAACACTTCTGTATCTTTCAAGACAGGAAATACAGCAGAATAAAAATCAATGTGCCAGGCAAAGAAATAACAGGTGGATCAGAGCCTTTTCAATCCACGCTGTGTGTTTCTTTAAAAACTGCATCCTGTGAACCACCCACTTTGAAAGACATCCACTTTCCCACACAAGTGCTTTCAGTAGTTCAGGTTACACAGAGAGACTGTCATTCAAAAGAAGACTTACAAGCAGCATTCCCAAACCTTAACAGCCTTCCTTTTTCTCCATCAACACTTCTCTTCCTTTACCTAGAAAGGTTGGTGTGACTAATTAGTCTCCAACACCGCATTATAATAACAATAATAGTACCTAGCCTATGGAGTGTTTTTCATCCGTAGATCAAAAGTACTTAGTAAAGAAGGCAAGTGTCATTACCTCATCAAGTAATACCCAAGAAATAATCAGCTCTGCTGATTTAATCCTTAAAAAATGCTGTTTCAAAACCATGAAGGAGCCAAAACATAAGCCCCAAATAATACAACTTCTCGAACAAAGGAGATCATGGCTTGCTCAGTGGAACCCAGGAGGGCTTCATGAACCAAAAAGAGGAATATATTTCTGGAGATGCCACACAGAAATTAGAAGAGACCTTTTTGGTTATTGAGCTAAGGCCCGGTTGTCCCGTGCTGATATATCATATAAGCCCTTTACTAAACAGTTCAAGTTTTGCCTCAGAACTAGTGAGAGCTTTTCCCCTTTCATTAATTCCACGGAGAGGATGTGCCAGAAGTATACTGATCTGATGAACAGATACTGTCCTCCAATTTCCATCCTAAATGTGTTGTTGATCTGATAAAACCCATTTGTCATGGTATTAACAGTATCTGTTCATCTGAAAAAAAAAAAAAAAAAAAAAACAACTCTGCCTTGCTTTGTGTATTTAGAAAGCTCTCAATTTGGTAAAGGAATAGAAAAATACAATTAAGTCTTCTATTCTAATAAGTAGCAAGATCTACAAGGTTTTGCCTTTGGCTTCTGAATCTTGCACATTGTCCACTGCCTCTCAGCGTCCAGTTCAGCTTTCCTAGTAATTACTAAAAGTTCGTGATCTAGTTCCAATGCAGTGACAACTGCCCAAGAGTTTACTACTGTGTATTAAGATTATTTTTTCCCAAGTCACCATACTTACAAACACTGAACTTAATGTGCCATTGTCCTACTCTAAAAAAAGAAAAAAAAAACCCTTCTGATGGAGATTCTACAACTCTGTGATCTATCAGGACACTTCACACTCCTTACATTTAGAACCTCATTTCCTCCTGTCAAACCCTACCTAAATCTCCCATTGCTGCAATTTAAGGCTGTAACTTGTTATGTTCAGCTGAAACCCACTTGTGTATACAATCAGAATCTAGCCAGCTTGCAATACTGAATGCAAATGCACAGTCCTCATCTTCCTGAGAGTTTCACTATTTATCAACTTCTCTCTTTAAACAGCCAGGAAAGAGCTTTGACTTCCCCCCATATGCTTTAGCACAGTACAAGGATCCACTTATTTCTCAACAAATGTCTTCAGACATAATGCTTTAAATGAAAGGACCAGGTAGGCAGATTTCCTGTAGTCTTTGTATTAACAGCAAGTCATCTCTTTACTTGATCTTTCTTGCTATTGTTGTGTTACCAGCAGCTGTAATTACTTGAGAATATCAGCACTGCATATTTGAATTAATTCAGCCAGTTGCTCCTTAGATTTCCTTCAACTTCAACTCAGTTAAACCCACAAACAAATGCTTGATGACCACCAGATATCAATCACCCATTTGCAAGTTTGACTGGCAGCTTTCGCACTTAGAATGAATTCCACACACAATAAATCCTTTTAAGTTCAAAAGATTGAAACCTACAAGAATAATTTGGGATGGACAGTAACATGTTTCCATGATGCTGAATCCTTCTACATGTACATGATGCTCAAATACAACAGTGACATTAGTGTGAGACACAGAGGGGCTGCTTTCAGCAGTATGATAAACAATGCTCTCATACTTGAGATTGGTGTCTTCCTGACTCCCCAATACCCTCTCTCTTTTCCTTTTCAAATTTTCAATTCACTTTTTTGCTATAACCAACTACCTGCAATGCATGCACATTTTTTTTTTTTTTTTTAAATCTCCCTGCCTGGCTTATTACAAAAAATGCGGTTCCTAGTACTTTGTTCAGCTCCCTACAAAGGGATTGTTTCTGACAAGCAACAGTAACACCTGAGGAGGGTGTTTTCCTCACTCCTGTTCATTAGCTCCTCTATTCATAGTCAAAGCCCCAAGTCCTCAGTTTTCGCCACACAATTAGAACACCTCTCGAGGGAGGCCCACTAAAAACAGAGCTCCCAACCTTCCCCCCTTCTTTTTGTGATTTCTCCTCTCTCTCACTGCCTGAAAAATCCAGTTCTGCCAGCCTGTCACTGCCATAGGAAAGCATTCCACCATTAGGAGCTTTTCTATTCCCTGCCTGTCTCTAAGCAGAATCTCTATTCCACAAATGTTTCTCAGCCAAGTATGTTACTTGTGGGTAACCAGTCCTGAAGCACAGAACTATCATTAGCACAAAACTATCCCCTATTTAAGAATGATTCTGATTTTTTCCATTATTTCTGTGCAGCCAAACTATGACGGATATCCTGTGATCTTAGAGGAATACTTCTAAGCAATACTCAAATATAATACCCTCCCACTTCTTGCAATTTACTTCTGGATATATAAGGTAAACAATCACTTAACTATTAAACATATAACATTGTTTAAATATGCAAATGTTTTCCAAAACAGTTTGTTCTCAAAGGCAGTATCTTACCCTTAAAGAAATAAAGGTAATTATATGTTCCATCCTCCACTGCATACCAGATTTCATGTTCATAGTGATAAAGAGAACAGACTACTAGGAGCTGAATTTA
>VXAV01008630.1:0-13561 GCA_013399715.1 Alectura lathami
TCAGCCTGGAGAAGAGAAGGCTCCGGGGGGACCTGACAGCGACCTTCCAGTACCTGGAGGGGGCTACAGGAGGACTGGGGAGGGGCTCTTTAGAAGGGTGTGTAGTGACAGGGCAAGAGGTAATGGCTGCAAACTGGAAGGGTGGAGATTTAGGGTAGATATTAGGAAGACATTCTTTCCTGTGAGGGTGGTGAGACACTGGCACAGGTTGCCCACTGAGGCTGTGGATGCTTCTTCCCTGGCAGTGTTCAAGGCCAGGCTGGATGGGGCTCTGAGCAACCTGGTCTGTGGGAGGTGTCCCTGCCCATGGCAGGGGGTTGGCACTGGATGATCTTGAAGGTCCCTTCCAACCCAAACCATTCTATGGTTCTGTGATTAAACAAAAACAGAAAACACTGAAACAAACTGCAAACCTTAGAGCAGCGCACTGGCAATTGATTCAGCCAAATTATTGCCTTCTGCACAAACACTTCTATTTTGGCAAAACCAGGTTTTTTAGGGGGCAAGCTGCTCTGCCAGAGGCTTTTGAACCTGCAGCAAGTCATAAAGGAGGCTGAGGCCAGACACTGTGTGGGAGGCAATGTTTAAAGTGCCTCAGTTTGGTTTCTCATTTGAAACCCCTCCGTGGGCAGTGGGAGGGTGCTGGGGAGCATGAACTACTGATGGGCACTCCGGCTGTCCTGGGATGCCGCTGGGCCCTTTCACGAAGTGGCATTATTTGGGAAAGCCTTACTAGTTTTCTTCTTGATGTGTGAATGTCATCTGGGCAATTATTTCAAATTTATCTCAGCAATTAAATGCAACTTCGTTCACACCGCAGATGCATTTGTATTGGCAGTGCACCTTCACGTAGCACAGGAGGTCGCTGAAGACGCTGTGCTGGTTGCACACACCAGCTGCTCGCGGAGCGTGGGTGGCGGCTGGACAGGACTGCCACAGCCAGCCGGGGACAGCACGAGTCGTGTTACAGAGCCAGGCTCTTTGTGGGGGAAGAGTCTTTCTTTGGGGTTGATGAAGGAAAGGTGCACAAACAGCGTGAGTCTGCTAGCTCGGACCCTGCGCAGTGCACACAACACAGGGCTAGGTTACATGACTGCAAAATCAGCCTGCCTTGGAGGCCATGTGTCCTGTGCATCTACAGACACTGTGCAACAACAGCCGCCTGCACAACCCAGCCTCCGTTCCTTTCCTCACTGTTGAAACTACTGCAGAAATCCCATTGGGAAACTCCTCTGGGATGTGGCATCATTCATGGGACAACAACCCTCCTGCTGGCAGGGATGCTCTAGCCTAGCAGAGTGAGGAAACACCTATGAAAGAAACCTCTGCTGCGGTTTCACGTTAAGAAGGCAGCTATCTGTCATGCAACATGCTCAGAACCTACCACAGATGACTCAACAGTTGGGAGTTACTGGATGGCAGATCATATAATCCTCCCTGAACCTGGCAGCATAGTTTGTTATGATTCATAATTTCCAGCCATGTTAGGATTCACAAAGGAATATAGCAGAAATCCTCCGTTTTGCAACAGGAATTCTCACAAGTTTAGATCACAAAAACAGTTTTGGTTTAAAGCCTCAGGTTTGGGTTTTCTTGCCTTCTCTCTCTCCTGCTGACTCCCCTTTGAAGTGACAAGAGCTGTGGGAGGAGCAGGCTTGGCTCGCTGGCAAGAGAGATGCAATACACGCACGGTGGATGCTGGTTGGGCATCAGCCCCTCCTCTAGCCCAGGCTTGAGCTGTGAGGGTTGGGATTATTATTATTTTTATTATTATTAATTTATTTATTCATTTTTATTATTTGGGTCTCATTCAGTTATAGAGAGCTTGATTTTCAAAATGGATGCAAAATTAAATCCTTGGATCGTCAGTGTCAGTTTTGGTGGCTGCATTAAACTGGATCAGCTATTGCCTCACCATGTGCTGCTGAGCAGCTGCTTCTCTTCCTCTGCCGTCTTTGAAATCCTCTTGTTGCAGCTCTTCAGGCCAAGGTAGAATAGAGCTAAGCTGCTGAGGACGAGGGGGAGCAGTGTTCTTCTCCCAGAGTGTATAAACGGGAGTAGAGATCTGATCAGAGAAAAGAACAGATGGGCCAATCCAGGGCAGAAAAATCCTTCAAGGACTATGCCATGCAAAGCCACAGCTGCTGGCTCAGGAAGATCCCGAGTGCAGCTCCTGCAGGTGGGCAGCACACAAGCAGAAGGAGCACCACCTGCTGCTCTTGTGTCATCTTATTCCAGAGGCATCGTCTCTGGGCACTTTGCAAAAGAAGGAGCAGGGCTAGCTGGATCCTGGCCCAGATCCCATGTTCCTACCTTAGACAAGAGACATAGCCACCTGCGGATGTGGCTGGATCTCAGGAGAGTGTTACAGCCACTCTGGGTACTACCGCCAAGTGAGAGCCGTCAGCTTGGCCCCGAACAGCAGTACTGGGTCTCCATGAGGAAGAGGAGGCAACTCTGGGCCAGGAGCAGCGACCGCTTCCCAGAGCTCACAGAGCTGTGCACACCTCAGCCTGGATCCAACCAAAAAAGCAGCACCAGCAAAGCTGGAGGATGGTTGGCCCCATGTCCATCCATCCTGATGTCATTACAGTTTTTTCTTTTAAGATGCACCAGTGTTGCCAAGTCCACGGGTATAAAATCCCATTAAATATTTCACTTTAATCAATTGCTTTCGGTAAGTGCCTATTGAGGAATCGTGGCAACATTTTCTCTTTAACACAGAGATACTTTCAATTATGAAAGATAGCTAAAAATAAAAAGGAAATTATACTGTTCAGACATCTCTGGAGGTGGAGACAGGAGGGGGAGCTGTCAAGAAGAGCCAGGGAAGAGATTTTGCTAGATGTACAGAAAGGCTACTTATTCTTACAGAAATAAAATGTCAGGAGGAAGCCTGACTTGAGTATCTGGAATCTGCCACTCACCTTCTCTATTAATAACTCAGCTATGTGGGGCCTGAGCCAGAGTACCAGAGTTAAAAGTCATGGCAATCTCTTTCTCTGACTGCAGGTGGTTGGATCACCCTCCCGAATCTCTCAGTTTTACATTAGGGTGTTTTTTTTTTTTTAAGTGATTTTACTCCTTAAAAAAAAAAAAAAAAAAAAAAAAAAAAAAACCCCACTTTTGGCACCACAAAAAATTTTTTGGGGTTTTTTTTTTTTTTTTTTTTTTTTTTTTTTTTGTGTGGGAGATGCTCAGGTTGATAACCTGGGGCTTAATACACCCTTAGTAAGCCTAGAGGACATCCTGATGTTGCTATTCCGTTTACATTTTGTAGCTAAAATAACCTGGCTGAGAACAGGTCTTGGACCTCCAACCCTTTATGGATTGAGAGCTTTTCCTCTGGCTGCTCAGCCTCCCCTGTGGAGGCAGAGGGACACAGGTGAGCAGCCACACACCTGTGAGGCTGCAGGAACCATCGCTGTGCACACCTGTAGTCCTTAGCAACATTTCCAAGCTTACACCCCTTTTAATGAGAGCAACATAATCTGCATCACCAGGGCTCCCCTTGGGCTAAGAGTGCACGCTCCTAGACCCCCATGCTAATGCAGTGGGGTGGAATTGCTCCTGAAGCTCCTCTCTCAAAGTGAGCACCCAGGAAGCCCACCCCTAATTCCTAGATGACATAAGATGAATTCCTGTACTCTTTGCCAGATTTAAGACTTATTGGGTATTGCACAGCGCTGCAGGCTGACCTGGCCAGCAGCCCCATTGTACACAGTCTGCCCATCATTCCCTGTACTCAAAGCCAATTTTCAGGTCTTGGGATTTTCTTAAACACGCTCGGCCCGCTGAGGCCACGACCAAAGTTGGGACGACAATTTCCCAGACTCCATTAGGCCAGTCGGTTGGAAACATGAAACCAAACCTCAGTTCTGGTAGAGTCCATCTTTTCTCTAAACAAACCCCATAAATTTGCCTCCAGACACCTCATCCTGTTTCCAGAGGTTAACATATTCTCTTTATATGTCTCTGGTTTTTTTTTTGTTTGTTTGTTTTTCCCAGCCACATCCCTCAGCAATGCTACCACTTACTCTGTGGAGACTCCTTGCTGAGGATGATGCCAGGTTTGAAACACAGCGTGCTCACATCACAACCTGTCCAGTTTCTCTAAAGACATAAACTTATAGTGCTTTTTTTTTTTTTTTTTTTTTTTTTTTTTAGCACGTCTTCTGAGAATGTTGAGACTCAAGCCCTGTCTGAAAATATGCCCAGACCCATATGAGGGAACTGGCCCTGGGCAGTGGTCACCCTTCTGGGCAGGTCCTCAGCAGACAGCCTGCCCTGCCTATGCCACCAGGAACATCAGCACGCTAAGAGGCTCCTGATGTAAAGCGACAGCCATGTGTCCATTTCAGCTTAATGAAAGCTGAAATCAGCTCAAACCCTGTCGCAGCTTGGCTTCAGTGCATGTTCTAAGTGGCCTTAAATGAGCTATTGCTTTCAGTGCACTTCAGCTTCCTGCAGGGAAGTGCTACACAGACACCAATTTGCCAAACAAAATGTGGACAACCTCCCAGAAGTCATGTCGACTGGAAACTTCAGTCACGCATTTGTATCACCCTTTTAATTAAACGATGCATGCTCATTCAGTACAGCAAGCTTCTGTCCTCCAAATAAATCAGTTTTACTAATAAAAATAGAGAGAAAATATCAAATTGATAGGGGATGCTGGAGCGTAGGAAGTTAAATGAGGAATATCCCCCAGACTGTGGGACGGCACTGCTGAGTGTCACAGAGCTGTGCATGCAGTGTATGACAGTGAGAGATGACACACAGAGCCCTCACCTGTCACTGGGCTGTGTTGGGAGCAAACCTTGCTCTGCCACCATCCACAGCACTGAGCTGCAACCTGGTTTAAGGTCCCAGCTGAACGTTTATGTAACACACCGAGTGCTTCTCATCTTCTCTGAAGATGAGCCCTGGTCTTACAGTCCATGCAGGTGAAAAAGGGAGAGCTGCAAAAATCACTCTGCAGCTGCAGCAGGTCCAAAGCTGTTCATTATCTCTGTTTTCCACTGCCCATCAAAGTCATGGGAAAATATTAAAATCACTGTAAAGAGACACAGTCTCACTCTGTAAACTGGAGCTGAAAAGCCTCTAGATCCTTCACCCCTGCAGAGCACCTGATTTTACACACACCTTTAGCAAAGCTCTCATTGGATGGGGCTGCATTCTCTGAGCCATGTGTACTCATTTGAAATGATCAGAGCCTTAATTAGCTTCACTCTTTAAGCATTTTAAGCAGCCATTTTAAGTTAAAAGTATTGCACATGTTTGGTGCTTTTGGAGAAGGTTCCTCTGTTGGCACAAATGTAGAAGTGCCTTCAGCACAGCATGCTTTCAGCAGAACCACCACCAAACACCGAAAGGATCCAGGCAGCCCCTGGTACCTCTTGTATCAGCAGATGTGCTGAGCCCTGGGAGTTTGCTGTCTTGCTGCTCACACTTCAGCCCTGCAGAACTGGTGCAGGCAGCCTTGCATTTTTGTTGTTGCATTTATAATGGAATGCAGAGGAAGTCTGTGGAGTGACTTCAAGGCAGGCATCTTTGTTTTGCACACTAAGAGGTTTTAATCAGGTCTATTCCTTGCTCTGGAATTTTGCTTCTGAGGGCTCCCTTACCTCATAAGCTGCAATGAAAATGCAGGGTAATGTTGCCCTAGGAAGCAAGAGAAAACAGGAACCGTAATGAAGCTGGATAGCAAGGGAGAAATGTCCTCAGGAGCTGCCATGTAACTGGGCTCGTAATCAACAGTAACCCCCAGAGATCTCCTGTGACAAGAGGATTATTTTCCACTATTCTTCTTTTGCGAACTTGTTATCTCTCTGCCAGGTTGAAAGGATAATGCTTCAGATACGCATGCTACGTCTGTAGCCTTGCTTGGCAAGTCAAAAGAGCCTGGCACAAAGTACAGTTAGGATGTAATTGTGCTAAAAGCCACAATAAATGACCAAGCATGGCAAGAGATCACCTGGGGAGTTCTGCGCGCCCTAAGTGTGGTTTTCCTGCGCACAGCAAGCTGGCAAAGGTACAGTTACTTGATACGCACATGTCCATCTCTCTCCTGCACAACCAACAGCAATACACAGCGTTTGTCCTGGCTCAAAGGGAGGGGATGGTGCTGGCTTCTCAAAGCATTCTAGCTCGGGGTTTTCCTCCAAAAGGAGCCCAAATCCCTTTATATCCCACTCATCTTGCATCAGTCTTGAACCAATACTTTAGAACTTGTGGAAGCACTGAGGTACAGCAACAACTAGGCTCTAGAAATATTGAAGGTAGAAGATAAATCTTCCTAGAGATGAGAACAGTGTGCATCACATCTAAATGAGCTGCAAAAGACCATTTCCCATGTTTGGTGTGCTTTTTCCACACTGAGGTACAGTAGAAACTGACTGCTGCTGGGAGGAAAACACTATGGAGAAGTTAGTATGCCACCAGCTACACTGAAGCTAGTCGAGACAGCAGGATTCCAGGTGCATAGCAAGTCGTGTGTTTTGTTCAGCTCTGAACTGAGCAGAGCACGGGGGTTCCTGGCCAGTGCTGGTGCTGTGGGGCATGAACCAGTCTTCAAAGAGCATCTCTTAGAAGAACACCGACAGCAAGATGAAATTGCCATTCATGCTTATTGGAGCTGCTCAGTGAAATGAGGAATTCAATTAAGAAAATGTTTCACTGCAGGAAGCTCAACAATTAGGATCATCATTATTGTAGAGGAAGGAAACATTTTTTATGTATTAATTTTTTTAATGACATCACTGCAGACAATACATTTATTCTTGATGCATACACATGAGTAAGGACACCAAAGAATGGTGGCAAGGACGTTACGGAGAGGCAGATGGTATGTGGAAGGTTTTCTGCAGGACACACCGCCCTGGAGGACACCAGGGCTGGACCTCAGGTCCTGAACTGTTGTCTGGAAGGGATGGCAGCACCAGGTGCATGGTTTTGACCCCTAGTCTTCACCTCTGACTAGCTGTGTGTCTTCTCACACCAAGAGCCTGATCTAGATCAGCCTCCCTTCCATCCCCATACCATGGACTTACTGCCAAGACCTTTTGTGCTTTTTGTGGTCTGCTTGCGTGCTGACCAGCAAAGCTGATCCTGGCAGCACGTGTGAGGGTCCTCTCTGCCACCTCCATGCCCAAAAAATAGAGCAACAATTCAACACAAAGCAAAAAGTGTTCCTAAGAATCTCCCCAAAATAAGTCTGGATGGAGGAGGTGGAGATTTTTATTTTTTACAAGGAAGAGATATCACATGGAAAACCAGGAATAGAATAAATTGAAGGGGAAACGGAGGAGGAGATCACTCACAGAAATGCCTTTTGCATTTCTTGTTCCTTCCCAAACCTTGTGCATGCCACTGTTTTAATTAATAACTCTTGCCTGTCTACAGCTCCCACAAAGGAGCACAAGGAGGAGGTATACCAAGGATGCAGGTACCCAGGGAATGAAGTGATCACTTGAATGTTTCAAGCTTCATTGTGAGGCTTTCATTCTTACTCAAAAGCTGTTCTCTGCTAAGAATTATCCAAACTGCTATCACATGAGGTCACTTTGAAGCTGGGCTCAAATAATATTGAAAATGAAAAAAAAAAATCAAACGTTGTCTGGAGGTTAATTAAAATAAACAATCACTGGTGATAACATTTCTACATGAAATCATTTCTATATGCTTTGTCATTCACTTCTTCCATTGAGCCTGCTTCCCTTTCTTTATACAGGTCCTGCAAATCCCTGTCCTTACAAAGGGGATAATTCAGTTTATACCAATTTTCTTTTTTTCTTGTCCTTACTGGGCATCAGGTGATAACTGTTCCTAAATGACAGTGCAAACCAAAGGAGAACAGGCAAGGAAAGGGCCAACAAGGGGATAGGGGTATTCTGTACGATCGATCCGGATGGCTGCTGACGAGGGGATACAGGGCACCAGAGGCTCCTGTCTCTCATGCAAACACCCAGCTCATGCTGTGTGCCCTGCAACATGCTGGAGGAGGCAGAGTGTGTGTGCATGGCTGGACACGAGCCCCACCAGGAGTCCCAGGAGGCAGCACCACAGCCAGACCGTCATGCATTGTTTCCCACCCGCGGTGAAAGCATCTTCCTCGTACAAGCTGGGAAAATGGGGCTTCTCCCTCAGCTTCTTATCCTGTGAGCAACACTTCACCCATGGGCAAGACATAGAGTAATTAAAACTATCTGCAAAAACCTCTGTGGAGGCAGTGAGTGCCTTGTAGGAAGTGCATGCAGGCTGTTGCTGGTCATTGCCTTAATTCCTTAATTACATGAAAAAAATTACCTCAGGAGATCAACAGAGCCATGAAGAATTCATGGGGAAAAGAGACAAAGGTGTACAGCATGGGGCTAGTCAGAGGCCTAGGGAGCTGCTAACTATTCAGGAGTCTCCAAAGTTATCCAAATGTTGTGCAGAAAAACAAAGGCACCATCCTCCAAACAGTGTATGAGGAAGTGCCAGGGACTTCTCAAGAAGGATGTGGAAAAATCCACAATAAAAGCCAGAGACATGGGGGGAAAAATTCACCATAGGCAGCTCAGAAATAACCTCCAGGACACGCATGGACGAGTCCAGGAGGGGTGTTGGTGACATGGAGTAATGAAACCGAGAGGGCAGTGGGCAGGACAGATTGCCCCATGTGGGCTACCGCCACCTCAGAGAGGAAGGATGAACTGGGTTTCCAGCCAGGCACAGGTGCTGCCACAACTGAGCTGCAGAAGCACTCTGTGGGTATAGGGAAGCACGAGTGCTTATGAACCAAATACAGAAACGTAAAGACCCAGGAAAAAGTAAAAGGAAACACTTAGTTAAGAGAACATGACATTCCAGAAGGTCTGCTGTCTGGATCACCGTACACTGCTCCAACTGCCCCCACACATCCTGAAATTGCAGTCTTCACTGATTGTATTTGGGCTGAGCGAGTTCACAAGGACACAGAGTTTTAAATAACAATGAAGGCCGCTGTTTTCCAAAGACCAGAGAGACTCAAAAAAGAACAGCACAAGCAAATGCAAATCCGTTTGCTCTTTCAACACCTATGAGCATATTTTCCTTTTTACTATCCATTATGGTAAATAGTCTTTTCCGAAAAGAACAAATATAATCCGGCAGTCAAGCACCCTAAGACATGGCCATGCTCCCAGAAGCATACCACCAGCTCCAAATCGACACAGCATTGTGAAGCGTAATGAAGGTGACATGTACTGCCACGCACTGAACACACCTTTGGGCAACACAGTGAGGCAACAGCCTTCTTGAAGCTGCGTGCTACAGCTGAAGTCTGGCCAATCCCATTGCTTTAACCAACGCAGTGATGACAGCCCACCACCCCACGCCCATTGTGCTGACGAGCGTCAGAGAAACCCTCCCAAAAAGTTGAGCTTGATATTTTTTTGGATTGGCCACATGGATCTCTGGAACAGCCTCCAGTATTTACTCTGGTAACCAGAGGAAACAGTGAACACATTTTACAGTGCCCTTGAACGATTTCAAAGGCAATCAAGGTGTAAACACAACGTAAGTGTGGTTCTATATTAAAAATACAACTGAAGGGTGCATTTCCTGAGCAAAGCTACGCTGCTCCATTACTACGGATGTGACTAGGCAGAACGGTGCCTTCTCAAAGGAATGGGATCCCTTCTGCATTCGGACTAAAGCAAGAGAAAATTGACAGTGGAACTGGGAGTATGTATGAATCCTATTGGCATGAGGTACATATCTCCCAAGGAATGGAAATTGAGAAGGAAATTGAGAAAATTTAGGAATTAGTGGGAGACAGACTACAAAGACTTTTTAATGCTTTATACTTTTCTTTTTCTTTTTCTTTTTTTTTTTTTGGTGCGAGTTTGGTGCTCACAGAAGCCAATAATCACAGCAAGCTTGAAACAGATAGTGAATATAGCAATGCTTTTTCTAGAAAGACCTGATAATCTCAAGATCTTAAAGCAATTTTTAAACTCAGGATGGTCTTAATTGCATTAGGGCAAGAGCAGGAAGTAAACTAATGTACCAGACCCATAGCAGATTCAGGAACACCAGGGTCTTATACTTTATACCTCTCTTAATGCAAAATCTGTATGCATAGTGCTTTAATTTCTAACGCCCAGTACTTCCCAAGGATTTGCAAGCAGAGAGAACATCATGGCACAGATCCATGAAGAAACCAAACAACAATGCACTTGTTTCCCCCTCTACATGGAGAAAGTTTGGAACACAGGAGCTTAGTGGCAGTTCCAGTAAGTGAACACAGGGAAAACAAACAAACAAACACACAAAAACCACCAGAGAACAGGTACCTGAAAGCACTAAGGGGTACAGAGAAAATAACAGAGAGTCTGAAATGCAAAAGGAAACTTAATAGAACATTAATACAGTGTTTAGTGAAGACTGGATGGACAGAGATGCAACCCAGGTGTTCTAGGCCCAGCTTATTACTCACTTTACTAATTAGCATAGCTTCCTTTGAGAGCGATTTATCGTGGTTCAGCACCAGCCTTTTCTTAATCAACTTCAAATAAGTTGAAGTGAGCCTGATTTAAAATGTAATAGACATCTATCCACCATTCTGCACCAGGTGAGGCTGGTGTAACCTCACCTCCTTCGGCACTGGCAGAGCTACGTGTGCTGGCAACCTTTTCAAAACTGCATTAATATTCCAGCACAAAGCACTTTCAAAGGAGAACTGCATTCCTTCCAGTTTCCAGGAGTGCTCAAAACTATATCAGATTTGGCTTTTAAAGTCTCAATGCTCTGGTTGGATTCATGCATACCAAGGCACATGCATATTGCTAATTAACTTAGGTAAGCTTCCTGCACAAGCCTCAATGTGTGTGATGAAATCACATACCCTGTTCATTTATGGCCTGTTTCTCAACATGCTGGGCGTACAGTGTTCCTTCCCCTGTCCTTAATTGGGCTTCCAGAGTCCAGTGTTCTCCCATCACATGCCTCATGGAGCAGAAGTAACCACCTTTCCCTGCACGTCTGCAGCTCCGATGTAACTCTTGTACATCTTGTTGCTCCCATGTCTTGCCTCCCAACAGGAAAAAGGGCACAGGACAGACAACCAGCATCCAGGAGGCGCTGGTGATGCCACCTGACACCCAGCTGTATCCATAGGAAGTTGCTGTCTCTCTGTGCCAGTGTTGAGCCACACTGAAGCTGCTAGTGAGCAGCACAGCCCAGCTACTGCCGCCCCTTCCACCCATCGCAGGGTCACACCGCTACTGAGGGGCACCACCAGACCAGCAGTTAGATGTGCTGTGCTTCCCCATGGCCATTACGCCAACAAAAGGACAAAGAGCTGCATCCCGGCCAGGGTCCTCGCTCGCCTCCTGTTGAGCCTTTACCTGCTGTGCCTGTTGGTGGGCTCTGTGTCAGGAAAGAGGACTGAGGGGACTGCATATGATCGGAGTGCTGGGAATGCACACAGGCTGCTTTGTTCACTGTCCATTGCATTGGGTGGCCCAGGTATTTCACCTAACCTTGTTTCCTTTCCCCACCATGCTCCTCTGTAAGCAAAAGCTGGCTCCCAAGGAAGGACCATCTTTATAACCTCAACCTATAACCTCTTTTTACACATATTTTGTCAAAACTCACTCTTTTAGGTATATCTACCCTTGTCTGGCTTGCTTTGTTTTCAGGTTGCCCAGACACTTCCCTGGCGACTCCAGTCCTGTGCACTGCAGCCGCTCCCTGAAACATCTCCAGCACAAGCACGGGGCTGCAGCTGGAATCCTATCTGTTGGGCTGAGATCCGATTACAGGAAACGGCAGCCTGCCCCGCAGCGATCATTTCCACCTTTGTTAGTTTTTGGCTCCAGCATCAATTTTGATAGATGCCAAGATCTGAAAGCTGTTAGTACAGAAATGGAAGAGGCGAATGGCTATGCTTTAACCCTTGCTTGGCAGTAACATTGGCCCACAGTGCAGTTTCTTCTGCACTGCTGTTAATACATTCCTTAACTAAAATATATATATACATAATAAAAATAATATATAATAAGAAGAAAAGAGCAGGAACTATTTGAATAGAAAAAGCAGTCGCTGAACTATTTTGCAGTGCTAGCCTGAGAACATGGAAGCCAACCACCCTCCAGGCCTCTTGTGCTGAGACACCTGCAGACGACGCACGGTGGCTTCTGTAAGGGAGAAGCCCTGGCTGCTCCTGTGCAATTCCATTTTGTGCACTCTCATTTCTGGCCAGAGGGAGCCTGAGAGCAGAGCTTTGTGTCCATGCTTGACAAACACATGCCTCTGAGCTCCCTTCACACTTGCCAGAGAAGTGTAAAGAAATTTTGCTATTAACCAAATATGGTCCTACGAGACAAAGAAATGGAGCCCAAGGGTTGAAGTTGGGCTTTGCATTTCTGCTGGCACTGTAGCGAAAAAACATTTTACCCCTAGCATTGCAAAATGCTACCCAATTCCTACAGATAAAGCAGGAACAAAGATGCAAAACTCTATTTAGAAAGTACTTCTCCAGACTGAACACGTGGCTGGAGGTCTTGATGTAGCAGATGGATATGGGGACTTTGGAAGCAGGATCAAGCTGCCAAGTTGCCCTTAGTGCCCTTGCCAGGAACTGGGAATCCTATGCACTCTGGCTTCCACAATGTAAAGGAAAAGTACAGAAAAATATATTAAAAAAAAAACAAAGAAGTTGTTAATCTTTGTACCTTACTGGACACTGAAAACATAACAGGAAGCTATTGCTCGGCAGTAACAAAGCCAGGAAACAACCAGTTTAGCATCCAGTTACTGCCCAAGGTAACGTGCATGAGGCAGCCACCACCCCCTGCAGAGGTGACCCCAAAAACAGAGAAGTTTTGGAGGGCTGTCAAGGCTGGCTATTGACACTGTCCCCTGGCTAGCACTTGCTGTACATGTGGCAAACACAACGAGAGCACAGAGGACCTCTTGCTGCTTATGGCCCGGTGTAGAATCCATCTGCGGAGACTACCACTGGCTGTCACTGCTGGGAACCTCTCTGTCACCACCACCTCAAAGCCAGAGCAACACACAGGTTCCTGCAGACCCAGGGCTGGCTGCTGCTGGTTGGTGTACCCAAGAGCATCAGAAACACAGGAAAAAATCCTCTCAGAGCCTTGTTGGTGAGGAAAACTTCAGAGAAACCATCTGCTTGACACATCACCTGTCAGAGAGCAATACCAGCTCTACTTGAATAATTGCAATGAAACACTGCAGACAAGAACAGGGCTTAGTCACTTGTTCAAATCTTATCCCCATTTGTTTTTACAGATGTGCAGTTCACGGAAATGAGATGATTAGCTCATCAAAGCATCTGTCAAGGGGAGAGACAAACCAGCATTTTGCAAATGCATCCAAGTGACAAGACTTGTCGGATATGGGCTGCGGTGAATCTCTCTGAGGCTTATTTTTGGATCTAGTAGATCAGCCTTACCAGCTTACTAGCTATCTCCAACACATCAATGGGGAAGGGAAAGATAAATATATAAAACCTTGTCAAACATGGCAATCTGATTCTTTCTTTTTTTTTTTTTTTTTTTTTTTTTTT
>VXAV01008630.1:23399-46571 GCA_013399715.1 Alectura lathami
AAAAAAAAATCCTTCCTGACCAGCTGTAACTACCTGCCCCCCAAGCAGCCCACTCTGAGCAGCTGGATCTTGTCATGTACAGGCACTTGTCCAATGTGCACCCCATGCCTCGATCCAGCATCTTCCTCCTCAACCAGTACGATCCCTCACATCCCGTTTAAGGCTGTCCAGGACCATTTGTGATCTCTCTTCTCCCAGAAGAAGTCACCAGGTCATTACAACAGACTGCACCAGCGTTTGCTGTACCCTTGGGAACAGAGCCTTAATCGTGCTGTTGCTGACCCAGAGCTGCTCCTCCTCATGAGCAGCCCATGCTGGGCTGCTTCTGGAGACCAGCATAACAGGGATGCCTTAACTCTGGGGAAAAGCTATCCTAGACAGAGACAAGGGCTTTAGCTGGAGGACTGCCAACAAATCCACAGCCTCTCTGGCACAAGGTAGCCAGAGACCTGAAGGTCTGGAGTTGTGACCAGTGCCTTAGGCTGACCATTGCTCCACCACAGCCCCCTGCAGTCTTCCCATCTTCCAAGCACCATATTTAAGCACATAGTTCTTG
Source organism: Alectura lathami (assembly GCA_013399715.1). Taxonomy (NCBI): domain Eukaryota; kingdom Metazoa; phylum Chordata; class Aves; order Galliformes; family Megapodiidae; genus Alectura; species Alectura lathami. The sequence continues at coordinate 23,956 of VXAV01008630.1, forward strand.
TAGTGGCCAAGGCATTTCAGTGCAGAACAACAGGATTTGCAGATCGGATGCTTTGGGTTTGGCAGTGAGGAAGCCTTCACACAGCAGATACTGAAGCTGTGGCAGGTCCGCCACGCTGCAGCTACCGGGAAGGGCTCACTCCTATGTTAAGGCAATTCTGCCTATGCGCTGCCCTGGGCCTTTGGCATCTTTTTCTTCCTTCCTGTGTTTTTGTGTGTGTCTGTAATTATTGAGGATATTCAGAGAGAGAGATTTCTGTTCCCTGGAAGCCCATCTGCTCCCACTGTTTAATTCCTGCAGTTGTCACAATTCTAATAAATTCCAGCATCATGACCGCTCTGATGGGAAAGCACGGGGAAACCACCCTGCTTTAGACAGGAGGCCCAAAGGATCCTGAAGCCATGGGACAGAGCAGCAGGTGGCCCCATCCTTCATGAGGCTCCCACTAATGAAAGAAAATCTGGGAGCCAGGGAGGAGATCTGTTAGGGTGGCACGTCCCCCAGGCTGAGCACTGCGGGGACACTGCTGGAGCCACCTTCCCACCGAGGTCACTGGTTGGGCTGGGCCACCAGTTGCGCTGGGCTTGGTGCTGACGCAAATGGCTGGAGAGGGACATACGAATCAGCTAGAAGGATGGAAGGGAAGCAAGGGGTTTCCAAAAGGTCAAGAGCTTTGAAGTGGGTCTACCCTTGCTGATCCCTAAGTGTGCCACCTGCTGCCTCCACAGCTAGCTCTTACTCCAGCACTTACCTGAGCAATGAGCTCTTAGAACAAAGTACTACACAAATACACAAAAAGGGCTAAAACTACAAAAAACAAAGAAGCAACCAAAAAAATCAATCAAACAAACAAACAAAATATCCCAAATCTGTCTGCTGTTCTCCTATTCTTGCCATGTCCTTTTCTTGGTTTCACTGAGCTCCCCAGACTGCTGTAGCTCAATACATTCTCCTCCAGGTGCCTCTTTCTCCCCACAAGCTCTGTTCCCTGGCTCTGCACCCACTTTCTGCTCCTCTGGGGCATCTCCAGGTGGTTTCTATAGCAGCCGGGTCCCTCTCTGGGCTGGCCCTGCCTCTTCTTTCCTCTCAGCTCACTGCACTGTGGCCAGCTCGGATGTCTCTCACCAGCAGTGAGCTGCAGGGCTCTCTGGGAGAGCAAGACTTTCCTCCTCTCCAAGCCAGCCTTACACAGTGCCGGCAAACCCCACCCCACTAGGACAGAGTCACAACTCCACATACCATCAGGTGGTTGGAGAGCCCAAATTTCCCAAGGGAATGAATCCTAACACCCGTGCACACGCTGTGGGGTAGTCCATGAGGCGGACTCAAAAGAGCAGAGAAAGCAATATTCCTCAGGTCTGCCCACAAACTTCCAAATTAACCATGCACGCATCTGGTTTCCACTGCTCTGCATTCCCCTTTCCTGCCCATGGCATGCCTTGGACATCTGGGCAGGATCTGCAAGGTTACCAGCAGATAAAGCAGAGCTGTGCCCTCCCTTCTCCCCAGCTCAGCACTTTGGCTCCCCAATGGCCAGCTCCAAGGTGATGGAGGTTTTTCCCCAGCCCCTATGTTCCTGCCTGCTCCAGCCCACTGTACCCTGCAGAAGAGATGCACTTGTGTATGTGTATAGAAAAATATATGTATATATTTTATATATGCCGAGGTTGACAAAAAAATGTATACACACCTAACGGAACAATCAAAGTAAGGAATACAGAACATATAAGTAAGAACCTTCAAATTCTTGTAGTCACTTGAGTGGAAAACAAGTACTTCAAAAAATGTCTGAGGCTATGTAAGTAGCTGGCAGATTTGAAGAGTAATACATAGATGAGGTAACATCTCTTAAAATGTTGATACATTATTTTGGTACCTCCTGTATATAGCTTTGGTAGGAGACATCAAGTGTCACCTCCAGAAGTCAGCATGTTGCCACCAGTTTCAGTGGAAGCGAAGATACACTTGAATATTTTTATATATAAAAGCAACACTATATTTCAGTTCTTCTTTCTGTAAAAGTGGTAAATTGGTAATGTTTCCTGAAAAACACCCAGGAAGAGGCACAGCGGAGGTCTCCTTGCAGCACACTGCCCAGCTGGGCTGTCTGGACAGGCCCCAGAGATGGAGGAAGCACAGATAACCTAAGGAAGCACAGCTTTGGAGATGATTTGCTGACTGGAACAGTGATTGAGGACCTGATGCTGCCCGGGAGGAAGAACTCAATCATGGCCCTGACCAGCAGGGAGAGCGAGCACAGAGCACAGTCGGTACAGAGCCAAACACAGCAAATACGGCAGATGCACAAACAGCAGATGAGCAGCATCAGTTCAGCCCAGACTCCACAGATACACCATCAGCTCTGGTGGGCTTTGGGTTGTTTAGGAGGAGGTAAAACAAAATTATGAATTTGTTTTCTCTGCTCTCTCTCTAAACAGCATTGCTAAATTCACCCCAGCTGGTGCCAGAGCACAACAGTGCATGTGCCCGGCTTTCTTCTCACTTGCGAGCTTCCTCATTTCAAGATTATACATCTTCATTTCTCTGCTTCTCCAGAACAAAGACAGCACTGTGTTGTTACCATACAGCGACTTACTCAGTGCTGAGCCACGCAGGAAAGCCTAGTACGGTAGAAAAAGTATGAATGAAGGATTTGATCAGGGTGAGGGGAAGAGGGAAATGGGAATACAGATGAGATTTGTGTTGCCACTGCACACTTACCAGAAACAGTGGAGACACTCGAATTACATTGCAAAAGGTCACAATAAGGCCCTTAACAATCACATTCTTGGCTGATGGAAATTAATACAAATCTAATTTCAGATTTGTGTGGTAGCAAGGAGATTCTCACTTGCTAAGGGTGCAGCTCCTAAATTGGACTGTTTCCTAATTTCCTTACCTATGCATTCCTAATAAAATGGATGTCACAGGTGATACCCATGGCACAGCTCACCCGGTTCAGCCACTTCAGACTTTCTGCTTGTGGACCTCTGTAAACAGGCAGCAAGCTCTGCAGGGCTCTGAGGAAGAAAATAGGATTTGGGGCCTTTTATTTCTGCAGGCTGCATCCCCACACACTTAGACCAGCATGAGCTCCTCAAATCAGGGCTGACACACTTTTGCCTGTGGCATTGAGGGCAACTCTTCCACTAATCCCGTGTGTCTGAGGGGTACGGGTGGTAATACTTGTCCCCAGGACAGCGGGTTAGGGATTTACCGAGCACCACACATCGCGTCCTTTAATGCAGTGTCAGACAAGGATAAGCCAAGGACCCAGGGCAAAGCGTGATCCCTTATAATTCAAAGCTGGGTGGGTGCTGCATTGTCAGAAATGCAACTCCAGCCTTCAGATGAGAAGCCAAGTCTGAACTGTCGCCTGGCTCTATTTCTTCCAGATTTGGGACATTTGCGTTTTTTCCCTTCTGAAGCCCAACAGGACTTGAAAGGGCTGAAAGTAATGGGGAGCTGAAAAAATTGTCATTAAGTATAGATGTGGCTATAAAATCAGAAACAACGTAGTCAGAAAGCAGAAAAAAATCCCCTTCTCTCCAAGATGCAAAGAAGTTATCAGCAGGGTGCTGGGCAGGGCTCTGCGCGCGGAGGCAGAGGAGGGATGGGCAGTGACATTCACACTTGGGCGGTGGCTGCAGCCTTCTCTGCCCGCAGGACACCTCGGCCAAGGGGACATTTACAGCTGGTGACCTTTCCTCATGCAGCTATTGCTGAGTGCGTGTCCAGCAGTCCTAGCACCCGCCTGTTCCCTGAGACCTGAACCACAGAACCACAGCAAGCGGCGCTGGGGAGAGGCAGTCCCTTCCTGCAGCTTCAGACCCCAGATCTTCGCCCTGCAGGCTTTGCTCAGCCTGCTGGATGCAGAAAGGAAATCAGGAGCAGATTTGAAAGTGCTTTAAAGCCTGCTCTTCGTTGGACAGTGCCACTTCTAGCCCAGCAACATGCTCCAGCTCCTGTGGAAAGAGCACAGAAGGGTACCTGGTTATTAATGTACACCAAACCCTTCACAGCGAGGCACAGCAAGCCTCTGGGGCTCACAGCAGGACTACAAAGCTTGTTTGCATACTGCATGGCCAGGAAGAATTATCCCGTCTGACTTCCCGTACACCCCAGCCTACTCATTTTCATGCAGTTACTCTGTATTAAGCTTAATTACCCCAGTATTAAGATTAATGGCTTGTGTTGATTAAAGCCTATCCTGAAAAAGTGACTATTACAGCAACTAAGACAAAGAAGCCTCTGCTGGAGGCAATTTGTCCCTAAGGCTTACCATCCCTGCTGCCAAAACCACGGGCCCTGTTGAACTTCCTTGGCTTCATTTTGCAGCCCGGGATGCTCGCTCTGCGTTTCCTCCCAGATACAGGGGGCCAGGCATGACTGGGGTTTTCTCTCCGTGAAAGTGCTTGGGCACAAACACCAAAGAGCTTCTCACTTCTTTCGGTCTCACTACATGGGTCTCTCATCCCTTGACACCTGTCTTCTTTAGTCTTGCGGCTCCGTGTGGCACCTTCTCCTGGTTTCCAACCAACCGGTACCAACCCCATAAAAAGCCCCGCAGCTGTGGCTGCCAGCGGTGCGAGGTCACGGGACGCTGCAGCACCTGGCACCAGCAGGTGCACCAGGTGGGAATGGCCACCTCAGCTAGCAGCAGCACATTTCCCGCACCAGCTGGATTCTTCTTTGCTGCTGTTACACGAGGACCTGGGGAGCCTTTCTGCAGTGGGACGCAATCCTTCAGCATTTGCTGTAGCCCTGTTGGGCTGGTGTTGGATGGGAAAGGCGCTCACACATTTCATGTTCATGGTCCAACACTGTTCCTGAACCAGATTCACTGCTTTGTGGCCTGGAAGACAAGTGCAGATATTGCGTTCCTGCATTTCTTAGGGAAATGGACGAATTTTCTGACATAGCACTAAGCACCATGCTGCTTGTTTTACATGACTTTTAATCCCCTTAGTGCTTCATGATCACCAACAGGCATGATTCTATGCATAGCAGCACACCGAGCAGGACCGCTGTCCCTCAGTTTCCCATACTCTGCTCCTGCACAGGTAACCACTCCCTCCCCTCCCAGGATCTGGGTTTCCCTGGGTTTATTTTAGCCTTTGGTCCAAGAACGACTAAATCTTTGAGAGAGAAAAAGGCCTCGCCTAGGTGGTACCATTGTCCTCGCTAGAGACTGCCAGCTCAGGAAATGTGTCCTGGAGAGCTCTCGGAGCTGGGCTAAGCAAACATAGCTTGGCCAGAGAGGTGCATTTCTGAGCCTTGTCTTGTCAGTGCTGCCTTGTGCCAGCACTAGAGGGGATAAATTGAAGTTGAAATCATTAACTGCTTTTTTTTTCTGCCACCATCCTTCCTTTCCCTGGCCTGTTTTCTTCTTCTTGCACTAGTTTTTTGTTGCAACCATTTGCTTCCTGCTTTGTGCCGAGATGAGCACCGAGCCCGCTAAGGCCACTGCAATGGCACAAGAAACACATTTAAATTTGGCAAGCCAGCAAACATCTTGAAAGCATGCAGAAACGAAATGGAGTGTCTTCCTCTGAGCGTTTGTACAGCTCAGTTGTGGTGCTTCAGCTCGCCCAGCAAAGCCTCGAGTTCGCTCCAGCCATGAGCTAATTGAGACCAGGTTTAATACAGTCCCTAATGAAAGAAATAAACCAGCTCTGTGAAAGTAAAGTAGCCTCAAACCTCATTAAAAGTCCTCACTTAACCAACAGGCTTGCCTAACTCTACCTGAAGGGTGAGATTGTCTGGACCAGACAAACTCCTTACCCCTATTGCATTTTAATGTCAAAACGATACACTTTTATGACAACGATATCTTGTTCCCTACAGACACGGCTCACAGTCAGCATGTGAGCAGCCCAGTGCCCGGAGGTGGGCACACCACCTCTCTCCTGGGCTATTTACACCGAGGCTGGAAGCATTCTGAATGTGTGAAAGTAGACGCTGTTTTCTCAATAGAAGGAAGAATTTTCTACTTAACCCACGCGATGCTATGGGTATTAAAATCAGGGAGAAAAGCAGCATTCCTGGATGCTGGTACGAATCCAAGCTGCTCAGAGCTGGCATCTAAGAGGTTCATTACTGGGGGCTGGGATCTAGATGGCTACACCTGAGTTCCTGCTCTCCTGCTTCCCTGCGTTCTTTGTCCTTGCTCTGCTTCCCACTTCTAGCCTGGCAAGAGCACCCACACGGCTAAATAAATCAACATTTGTGAAACATTTTAGGAGCTATAAAATCACCCAGAATGATCAGTGCCTTTTATTATCCACTGAGGCTGCTGTCGTGCACTTGGCCTGGAGCTCCTGGAGCCACGAAGAAAACCCTGTGCCTGGGCAGGGGCTCAAGTTCTGCGGCGAGGTGACACTGGCAGGCTGCACAAAGCTGCTCCCCTAGGTGAAGGGAAGAAGCTGGTGCAACAAGTGCTTCAAGCAGCAGCCAAATGCCTCCTGGGCTGCAGGTGAGAGGGTAGGGCATCATCCAGATGTGGGGACATCGCTCTCTGCTGCATCCTGCAGTGAGGGTTGAGCCCTGCCCACAGGTTTCTAGCCTGGGCTCCAGGGATGGGCTTGTCCTGGGCTGGGGTCAGGAGGGTGGCACAGCACCCATGACCCCTGCAGCCCCGGCTGATTCATGCCCAGCAGAAGGTCCTGCGGGCAGCCAGGACCTTTTCTCTCTGCATTACATCTTTAATCTAGGCACAAAAGCCATACGTTTAAGTGGGTTTAAATGGCTAACGGCACTTGTTTCTGTAAAAAGGGAGTGAGATTGCTATTGACACTTCCATAGAAGAAAGGCTTTTCACGCACAGCACAAGAGCAGCATACGAGGAGTCCTCCTTGCTCTGCATGCCTGCAGCTAGGTCTGCAGCCATCTCCTTTTGCCTCGTTATAGAAATAGGTACCACTGCCTTCAAAGGGAGAGAAACTTAATGGCCTCATTGGTGGTTTGATGAATAATTAATGCTGCTGCATTAATTGGCAAGTTAACTATGGCCTGTGGAGAGCCCATCTTTGATGCAGAAAAGCCTCTATCACTGGGCATTCAGGCAGGGTACAGGGTCAGGGGGATGCACATCGACCCCAGCATGCACCATGACCCCTAGAAAGTACAAACAAGGGTGCTGCAGCACTACCCTTGCACCGTGGCATGCATTGGGGGATTTTTTAATAGCTTCCTTCACTCACCTGACCACAGTGTGTGGGATGGGAGATGGGGCACCTCCAAAGCAAGCCCCCATGTGTGTAGCCCCATGGGACATCACGACAGAGCTCGGGGCTGTGAGATTTCTCATGAAAAGAGGGTTTCAGCCAGGTTTGGGTGCTCTGCTGGAGACGCTCTTTAAAACTGATGCCTCTCTCTGGTTTTATGCAGTGCCTCCTACAACAGGCTTCTGTTGCTGTGCTGTAAGACAAGAAAATAATATCGCACATGACTCACTGTTCTTGTGAAACATGAAGACAGAAGGTAACAGCTGAACCCACTTAAACACATTGGCCTGATCAATATTTTTAAGAAGACAACAGCAAGGCTGTGCCCATAGGAACCTCCTCAGATAGATGCTAAACATGCCATTGAAAATATAATCTTTTCAGATTTAACCATCCTCCAGTCAACCTTTCCAAAAATAAAATGCAAAAGAAAAGAAAAGAAAGAAAGGAAGAAAAACCTTTTTGGCTGAAACATTTGGTTCTTGCTCAAGAATCTGGTCTGAATTTTATGAAGGTTTCCTGGAAGCGGAGATCAAGGGGCTGGTTTGGGGCTCAGAAAAGGCCCTCTGGCAGGATGAAGAAGAGAAAATTGCCAGAGACCGAGACTGATACTTTGTCATTCGCTTATTGGGAACACTGCACAGGACTGCTCTTGCTAATTAAAACCAGTGGTGAACAAAGCTAGTTTGCAGAGATTGGGCTTTGGCCAAACATTTGTATGTGGATGAGGAAATGAGATCATAAAAGTCACGACCGGCCTCCAAGCTCGGGGTTTATAATTGCCTCTCACACCTTGCTTCCCAGCCTCCAACCATCGTGCTTTGGAATAACAGCGGGACCAGGACTCCTCACGCCTGTTTTGAGCTGGTATCTTGGAACACTTGCAGACAGTGGAAAGGGACCAAGAAAATCCCCACAATGGGATTTTCCTCAGTACAAACTGAGGTTGGCCCCCATCCACTTGGACATGGCTTTTGTAGTTATGACTTTTATGTGCTGTGCTTTTCTTCAGGTAAAAATTTGTGCTGTGGTGAGCTTAGCTAAAAACATGAGATTAGAAAGGACTTGGTTTGCAATTCAGAGAAGACGAGCCACCCTGCTGAGCACAGCAACACAGGGTGTAAGGCACCCCACGGCCCTCATCTCAGCGATGGGCTCTCCATGACCATCTACAGCACAGCTGGTGGACAAGGGGCAGAGGAACTGGCTGGTTTCTCCCCAGTAACTCAACTTGTCAGGGTGTCCTTTCTCAACAAGGCAGAGCTGGTGGGCTGACGTGAGCAACGCCACAGAACTGCTGCCTACTTAAGCATAGATATACATATGAAAAAAATACACCCTGCCTTCAACAGATACTGTGATTTAAGTCACAACACGCCTACCAGCAAGTCCACCTCAGCAAATTTACAGTCACAAGTGTCCCAGTGTAATGATACCACCACATCACTGCAGCATGACTGTGCAGCCTCACTCACACTCCAGAGTAAGCCATGCATCCATGTGCCGGGGCTGAACCACATATGGAGGTTTCCCTACACCTGTGTGATTTTTGCTGGGAAATTTCCGAGACATGTCCTAAGATGCCACTTTTGCTCCAGGCCTAACGCAGTGCCTGTCTGGTAACACTTGTCCATACCCAAACCACTTCTGATAAAAGGCCTCCAAGAGAGAGAACAGGAATGGCAAGCCAATGATTAAGACAACTCTTTTCCTCTAATGAGATGTTTTCTCATTTGTTTTCTTCTCAGAGGACAGAATCAAAGCTTCAATTAATTAATTCCCTCCAACCATGTAGCAGCTAATCACACTGGCTTTGCTTCCCTAGCTCATTCTGTCCATCCAAATGCTACTTACTCCTAACGTGCCCTAAAACTTGGCTTGTTTGTAGGGAGAGCTTTTTTCTCATTTCCAGAGGAAAGCCACATCCTTCAGTGTGGCGCTGGTTTACCTCAATTGCCTCACAGCCTGACCTCCCAGCTCTTTCCCCCAGAAAACAGCCATGTGTAAGTAGAAAAGCCAGCAGCCAACATCCCAGCTGGGTGCCCGGCATTGCACAAGGTCATGCTGTTTTCTGTTCATGACAGAAGAAATCAAAAATGCAAAACATCCAGCAACAAGCACTGCACAGCAAAGCAGCAGAGAAATTCCTAGTTATCTTTCTAGTTGTCCAGAAGTTTGGTGTCTTAGAGGTGATTACAGAGAGGACAGCGCTGTGTCCCCTTTCGACACCCCCCTGGGACACCAGGGATACACCTGATGTGCAAGCACGCACCAATGTCCACAGCAGGCCAGAGGTTTGCACGCTGGTGGCTTAGTGGGGGAAGCAATGCGCAGGGAAGGAGGATGCTGTCATTGCCCTGTGGCTGGGAAGGCACAGACAAAGCAGTCCTTGCACTTTATCTTGCAGCTTCAAACTGACCAGTCAGAAGAAACAAACTTATCTCCCCTGCTTCGGCTTGCCTCCTGGATTTCTCTTCAACTCACTGGATTAAATGCAGCCGTTATTGCACTATGAGAGAAAAGCCAACTGCTGAATCCCTGTTAAAGCTCGCTGATGGGGTTGTTTCTCCCGAGGTTCCCCAAACAACCCTGTCTGACCCTTCAAGGGCTCTGCTACCAACCTGGGTCCCTGCAGCTGCTCCCCATGTCCCTCCTCCTTTGGCTTTAGGATATGACCCACTGCTGGGAAGGCAGCACTTCCTCAATCTTTCCATCACTTCACTTTCCCTCACCTCCTTGCAGTCTTAATCACTGTCTGAGCAGAAGGAGACCCAGAGATGGAGGGGGCTGCAGAAAGCAGTGCAGGGGGAAAACAAGCCGGCCTGCGACAGCTCCAAAAAGCTGGGAGCCTTTTACAGAGCTGCTGCTTTTACTAGAAATTAGTTAAACTTTAGTTACTTTGTTCAAATGCTTCGCGCATCAGCATGTGGCAATAAGCTGTGGTGGAAGGACAGGAACAAGACACATACAGCTTGTTCGAACATCTAAGTACAGGCAAAGGAGAAAAGTGCATGCAATTCTTCTTCTGCTAACTTGCTAATACCCACGGGCCATTCTGTGAAAGCAGACACTTCATGGAATGAAGATAAATTCCAGGCATTTTACAAGATGGCTGACTCTGTGGGCCTTTTATGTCCACTGTTTCATTTGCTCCTTCCGTAATGCACTCTAAAGTTCCAGGTACTTCTGGAAATGACTGCCTGGCACTGTTATGGTGCCAACATTCCACGTGCCCCAACAAGTTTTTTACTGTGTGAATCTGGTGGAAAGTGAAACCGCCTGTGGGGAAGGCCCTTGGCATCCATTTGCTCATGACATTCACCTTGTGATGGGAAGAGCCATTGGGGATGACCCATGCCACCAGCTGGGGCTGCTTCACAGCCCTGGTGGAGCAGCTCAGGCTCGCACAAAACCGCATGCCACTTTCAGTCACTTTTTTGAGACGCAGGCTTCCACACCGCCATCCAAAGACACAGGTAGAACTGTAACGTTCCTCTCTTGCAATGCTTCCCCTGCCAAACGTCTGCTGGGCAGGCACAGGCTGCGGCCAAACAAGGTCACCTTCAGCATCACCTGATCAACATTTGGGCACATGTAGGAAGTTTCTCGAGTGCAGGATACCTGAAGGAGGTAGTTTTCCTCTCCTGGGGCCAGGGCAGTTCTGCCCAGAGCTACCACTGCTTAAGGATTGCTTTCCTCAGTGAGATCCCACCAGCTGCAAGGGCACATGTTTCAGGAAAAAATCTTCTGGGGAAGAAATTACTCTTCCATGGTGAGATCCTAGGAGCAGAGACTGTCTTTGGGTGACTATGAATGATTTATTTTGTTGTGGGAAGTACTATCACTACAAGGAACAGTGATGTTTCCATGGGGCAGGGAGGGTGTGGGGGACACACGGGAGAAACAAGAGGCATCTCCAGATCTTTTGCTGTTTTCTGAGACTCATATTTAGGTTCCATACAGGCTATACAGAAACGATGTGTTGGCTGGTGGGGAATCTTTGGGGTAAGTGCTGATCTGGGGTTAAAGCCTGCAGACACCTGTTAGACAAACCTGACAGTGCCTTGGTGATACGATGGAGAATGTCAACACTTCCGAATGTGGGAAATTTTCCACTTCAGCACAGAAAAAGAGATGCAGTTTGGTCAACATAAAGGCTCAGCTTGAGGAATCTGAGGTCAGTCTCCACATATTTCCTGTGGTCTTCAGCAGAACATCAGTGGTATCAGCATGGGTCCAAGGGAGGAGACAGAGGAGATCTCATGGAGAGTGCTGGGAGCCTTCCGTCCTGCAGTGTCAAGATGAGGATTAAGAAATTCTCATCACTGCTGTTTGCAGCCACATTTCTCAGAGCATGACTCAGGCAGCGTCACATGGCGACTACAAGAAAGAACCAGAAATAGGTCGAGGTGCCCTGAACTCCAGGGCCAGGTACTAACTACTCAGCCGTGCTGGTCAGATCAGGCGAGGAAGGTGCAGAGCTCTGGAGTCCTGCCAAGGTTTCGCAACCTTCCAGCTCAGAGCTTGGAAAAGAAAGTGGCATTAAAGGCAATTAAAAAAATGAGATACATCCACAGCACTAGTGACAAGGGTGTCTAATGACAAAGAATAACAGTGCTAAAAAATAACCTACACAGGTGGCTCTACGAAAATTATGAGAGAGAAAGAAGAAAAATGAGGAAATGTAATTGAAAGAAGAGCCTCACTCACACTAAAGTCATTCTTGACATTCGAGCAAGTAATTTTAAAGAAGACTAAAATAATATTTACATAAAGGGTTTAATCACTGGATTTTGAAGACATTTCTGTTAGATCATCCCCAGGGAACTGAAGAATGACAGGCTAATTAGTTCTGTTTGCCAAAATCGCTTTGCTTCACTTTGCTATTATTTGCTACACACCTACCTCGAACGGCCAGGCCCCTCTGAGCATGGTACTCTGCAGATGGAGCGAGCCCCAGCTCTGGCCTCCAGATGTTCCCCAGCAGCCAGCGTCTGGCTGCGGTGGTCCTCCGGGGCCACAGCCAAGCGCAGTAAAAGTGCCGTAACGAAGGTGATCTCACCCCAGCGTGTGCCAGTGCAAGGGCTCTGCGCTCACTGGTCTTACACAGCAAAACCAGGTCGCACTTCACACAACGCCAGTTTGTTGGGCTAATTGGAAAAAAACTGAGGCCTGACTCAGACTTGAGTGCCTGTCCAACCTTGGTTCAAGACTTAAACAGGTCTTCTTGTTAGCTTGTTTTTCATCTCGTCTCCTGCTTCTGCTCAGATATGAAAACCAACACACAACAGGGCAAGTTTTGGACGGGACGTGACAACACTGGGAGGCTGGCAAGGGCCGCGTCTGCTCATCCCAACGTCTTGCATCCCTGGGACCAGAGCAACCAGTGGCTCTGCCTCTAGCCATGCCCGTTGGCGATTGCACTGGCTGCACAGATGTCATGAATGGGAAAGAGGAGAAAGGGACAGAGGGAGCAGAGAGCAAGTAGGTGCTGGGAACAGAGAGCTCCTGTATGCTGGGCAAGTCTCAGTTCTCAAGATAAAGGGAAGGCATTCCCACCCTTTTAACAGATGATCATTTCACTTTCATCATCAATCCCCATTTCAGGTCCAGATCTTCCCCAAACCAGTTGCCTGCAAACTTGCAATACTTACCATATGATTATTCTGGGTAATCTGCCTTTGCAGTATACTCTGTGCACTATGCTCTTTGGTGCTACGGAAACACATAAATGAGATGGGTAAAGGAGTGGGGAGCACTGTGCTTGCATTAAAGACAGCACAGGGAGAAATGACCGAGTATAACCTTTTCAAAACAGTCTAGTTCTCAAATCCGCTGGGAAGGAGCTGCCAGATATTTTCCAGGTACAGAAATATCACTAGCCTGAAGCTAAGTGTTGATTCAAGGCCATATCCTCGCAGAGAGGTTATAAAGCTAAATATGTGATTCCAGGGAAGCAAACGATTGCATGATTTAGGAAAAGTCTGTGTGCTAAGTACTTATTGTAAATTAACCAATGCTTACACTTTTTCTAGCAGAAATTCGCTGAGCTTCTAGAATTCAATTCTAGCACAAAATTCATTAAGAGCATAATGAATAAAAATGCTGGGGTAGCACTTCCTCCTCACAATCTCAGATGATCATTAAAAAGCATTCAGGTATTTTTGAAAATGTCCAGAAGTTTCACAAGACCTCCTTAATTTTGACTAAACACTTAGTTCTGCAAAGACCTTTCCTAGAAGCCTGTTACTTATTAACATTTTTTGTTGGTCCTTCAGCTCTAGCTTTAAGGCTTTGATTCATGGAGCAGAAACAATGCCTTGTGATCCCACTTGCCACCCACCCTTCAAACGGCAGAAAATAATGAAACAAACCTTGGGGTGCAAATCACCTCAACTGCTGAGAAAATGTTTACTGGCAACACAGCTGCAAAAAACAGGACCACTTTTCAAACACGAGTATGTGCCTCACTAAGACCTTTTGGGGAAAAAAACACCTTACAGTTTGGAAAAAAAATAAACTACTTTTTTATAGCTTTGAGACCTTTCATGAATACCTACGATATGAGATTACCACGGGGCACCCAGCTCATGGAACTCAGTGTAGCTGCTTCAACTTCCGTAGAGCGAAACGGATTTGCAACAGCTGGATATTGAGTCCAAGCTTTTAGGATAATTCTCACAGGACTTTGCAGCTCTCATGCATGCTGAATTTCAGTAAAATGTTTCACAATGGGAAGAACATCCTAGTAAGCATTAAACCAAGCTACCACTCTTACAAAAAATGTGTACACCAAAAGGGACGCAGAAATACATCACTTACACAATTGCAATTGCTAATAAAGGTTGAAGAATTGGGCTCCAAACACAAATAAGAAATTTGAAGAGATGACCTAACATGCTCTTAAAGTGTGTTTCTACCACCCAGGAACTTGTAGCTCTCCTTTACTCAGCGGATGCATTCTCCACTGGAGGAGGACAGGCTAGGGAGAAGTGCTGAGAGCCCACTTTGAATAAGGGGATCAGAGGGAAACACAACAGCTCCTAAAGCAGTAAGTCTGGAGTGAGATTTTTCCAAAAACCTTGAGAACATAAAATGCCGAGTGCCCACTGGGACAGACTGCCACAAATACATCCAGGTCCTGTTGGAACCCTCAGAAACCCTACTGTTTGTCAGATGCGGTATTTTTGAATCCTAACCAACAAAGCTTCTCTGAGTCCATGCCTGAACTTTGGTTCATTCAGGCCAAGAGGAAGGATCCTTCTCTCACGCATATCCCCGGCTCCAGGCACTTCCCACCTTTCCGTTGCCCACACAACACTTCGGTGAGCTTTCCCAGGGAACTGTGCACTCAAGGACAGGGAAACCAAGCAAACAAAAACACTTTGATCATTTTATTAGGGTACAACCTACAGTATTTCCTTGGGCTGAAACAGGGGCAGGAAATACAGACGTGACTTCCGTGAGCCCTCTCCCTGTATTATCATTCGAAAGGACGGGAACTCTGTGTCTTAGCTAGCTGAAGATGCATGGGGCTCGCTAAGCTCCTTCCTGCAACTTATAAACAAACTGGCAGCCAAGGAGATTCTCTCTCTGGGCTGTTTGTATGCCTTTCCTTTGACCTGGTCAACTCTTTCCTGCTCAGCTGCTCCCCATGGGAAGGCATTCCCGCGTGCTCCTCTCTTGCTTTCTTTAAGCTTGACTTTACTGAAAAACCCAAAGCCTCTTGCTCCTCACTGATGTTGCTCTCTAAAAAAAAAACCATAAATTTAAAAAAAAAAGGTGAGAAGCACCCATGTGTGACACTCCCGTCTCTTTTTTTTTCATGGCAGAAAGATGTGCTGTACAAATGTAACATACCTCAAGCACAAACCAAGGCAACTTTCAGCCACTGCATGTCTCCAGGTTGCACTGAGAGCTGCCTTTGGCCACCCATGGGTGTTAGGAGAGGAGCAAGGGCTGTGCTCGTGTTTGTGTTTCTGCTCTCCATGCTCCCCTCTCCCTTTTGTGTCCCACAAGACAGTAACAAGTTCTTAATGTCAGAACTGCAGGCAAAGACAAGGGAAGGGACCGAGGCTGTGCCTCTCCCAGTCCTGGTTCCACACCCTGCCAAGCCACATGCTGCGGTGCTGGCTGGTGCGTTGGGTGCCAGGCTGGAACCAAGCAGTGGGCGTTTGAGAGTCAGCTCAGCTCCAGGAAGTGGGAGCCTGTGCCGATACAGTTACAAATAGCAAGGCTGGAAGAAAAGGCTTTGAAAGTTCCCAAAAAGCTCAAAAAAAGCCCACAAGGAAGTTTGTTTATTGCACCGATGAGCAATCGTGGTGGGAAGGAGGGAGTTCTATTTAGCTGTCTGTTCCCAGGATGGGTCTGAAGTAGGTCCCTCCAAGTCTGGAGGATGCATATCAAGACCAGCTCGGTTAGGAGGATCCCAAGCCACTCTGCAGAGCATCCTTTTTGTGTTAATTCCTCACATTGCCAGCTTGGAGACAGCGTGGCTGCAAACAACACAGCTGTCTGTGGGCCAAGTGCCTCATTACATTGCTGAGACCGACATAGAAGGAAGAACAAAGGAGAACTCCAAGAAGGCAGATGTCTTGGACACAGTGCGGTCTCCAAAGATCCCTGTGGAGAGATGAACAGCCCTGTTGGGAGGCCCTGGGGCAATGTGGGGCCACCCCAGTGACAGACAGAAAGTGGCACTTGTGTGCATGGTGCCAGACCAACATGCTATGGAGAGGGCTTGTGGCTGCCACCCATCATGGTGCCATGACGTACGCCAAGACCTGCCATCCTTGTGTCAGTGCTTTCCACTAGCCCTGCTCTCATTCTGCTTCCCAGGATTCTTCCCCTCCTTTTTGTCCTGATCCCACCCTCCAGGCCCTCAGGGCCACCAGAAAGATGTCCCCAGAAGGGGCTGAGCATTGAGAAACAGGAGCCTATGCCAAGGTCAGATCTGCCCTGGCTCACAGCCTAGGTAAGTGAGTTGGTCTTGGCCCAGACCCTGGGTTTCAAATCCCCAAATTTTCAGGCAGGTCTGTACCACAGGGTTGGTCCCTCTCCCAGAAGCCTGACAGCAGAAGGGTCCAACCTGCCCATCCATCGGTCCCGCTGGCCCCGTGACACTCCCAGACATGCACCATCCCCACGGCCAGTTTGTTGATGATAGGGCAAAGACGATGGACTTTATTATTTCACAAGCAATTAACTGGGCAGCCTTCACCAAGCCTCCTCCATTGCTTCCTGGGCACATCCCTGAAATTAACCTCAGAGCTAATGAAGCCAATTATCAACAGCAGACGTGGTCTCCCTTTAATTATTTTCACTGGAAAGGTCACCCAAAGCGGCACATTGTGCAACCCAGCTAATTGCATTGTCTGCTCACAATGCGCGCTGGCTCCTGCGGGGCTCTGGCTGGAGCAGAGGGGAGGCTCATGTGCCATTGCCCAACAATTGGAAACAAGAGGCTCTGGGAGAGGACCCTGCTGCCAAAGTCTCCTTGCCACTGACATCGCTCGCAGATACGGGCTAGGCTGCTGGCTTCTCTCTCTCCCTTCAGATGTGGTCAGCCAGCCACAGATGTTTCTCTTTGGAAATTGCTTTGTTTTCATACAGCTGCTTTTTTTTTTTTTTTTTTTTTTTTTTTTTTTTTTTTAAGAAAAGAAAGGAATGGAGAATTTTGGTTGGAAAAATCCAAACTCATGGCCGATTGTTGCAACATCTAGTGGGATGTGGTTGGTAGTAACATCCATATAAGCACTTAGTGAGGATGCTGCCCCATTTCTAAATAAAGAGTGGGGAAAAAATAAATCCTAGTATTTTTGAAAATGCTCTAGAAACAACATGGTCAGACCAAAACAAAGGGACACCACAGAGCAAGACAAGCACAGAGCAATTTACAGCTCACGTTTCTGACAACAACCACCAGTGATGTTACTGCAGAGTTCATGCTGGTGCAGGGGCTTAACTGAATTGACCCTGTTTTATTTCTGTGATTACCAAAGCATGACAAGCTACAGCACATCAAGCTCTCACCAGGCCACAGAGCAGCTCAGAGAAAAGCAAAGGGAGTCACACACTTCTCGAAGGCCACGTGCCTTTTCCTGCTCTCATAAAAGTACTCTGCCACATATTGAGCCCCGTCCTCAACATCTGCACCAACAGAAAGCATGCCTTCTGTGCCAGAGCCCTATGTCTTTGTATGGATCAGAGCTCTTACACACCCCACCTGTCCCTATGGAACTGACTCTGAGTGGGAAGAGAACTTAATGTGACCACTTACTGTGTAACTGAGCTAAATCTCAGGGTCTCCCACCTCACAAAAGTAAGGTGGTATCTTCAGCACGGTGGGCTTTCCTGAGCAGGCAGCAGCACCGTCCTCAGTTCACTGCGGAGCTCCAGCCCACTGTTAACAGCCAAGTAAAGCTTATCTGGTGAACAAAGAAGCTGCAATGTTCACTGCTCCAGCAGGAAAATGCAGGATGGAAATCCAGCTGCTACCCTGGGTGCTGAGGCTTGCTTTTACCAGAGGTTACTTTGGAGACAGAATGTGTTAAATCAAAGGTAGTCAACAAAAAATACATAACCCATCAAAAGAAATATCCACATGCTGCCTTTTTTGGCTTCAGCAGCAAAAATTCAGGAGGCTGGTGTCAGAGCAGCCCTCTCCTCTCTGCACCGCAGTGTGGGTGCCATGTGCCTGTGCCCCAATGTGACACAGCCGGTAATCGCATTCACATGGCAGGTCACACCAGGCGGGAGATGATGCCTGCGACCACATTAAAGAAAGGAATTTTTTCCTTTGAGATTTCTTTGTTGACTTTAATAAAGGCTCCCTCTGGGCTTTCATGCTTCAAAGGAAAAGGGGAGAGAGACCATCTTCACACAACCTAATTAACAACGTTTAGTAATTGTTCTTGCATGCTGCTTTGGTTCTGCCTCTTTCACAAAGCTCAAAAGAAGTAAGACCTTTCTGAAAGGCCTTAGAGAATGTCAGTGTCCTCCCGCCTCAGCGGCCCTCAGAAAGCCCTGGTGCAGAGACGGATGTGCCACAAGACCACATGGAATCCAGCACAGATACCACCCTGACAGCTGCATGCATCGGTGTACCTTCACCCTAGACAGCATCTTCTGCAGTTTCCTTCTTAGGCTGGAGGACAAAATTATTTTTGCAGTCCCTCCTCTTAAATAAGGAGGATAGAGCTGAGCAGCTGTTCTGCTCTGCAGTTCATATTGCTCTGTTTAAAGAAGTCTTTGGGAGGTTAGCAAGGGAACAGAGAAGTCAGCTCCTTCACCCTGGAGGTGCCTGGCATGTGAAAACAATCTCAGCACCTCCATGAAATTAGGGTCTGGACACAAGCTTGCTGTCTACAGCGTGGTCCAGGAGGGACGAGGGAATGCCAGGACCTGAAGCCAGTGGAAAATCAGACATACACTTGATATTTTCAAATGAATTGTGGGGCTCCGGTTTTCAGTAAGAAACAGAATTTTTCACAGCTTTGTGGCCACTGGAAAAAAAAAAAAAAAAAGTCCCATTTAGAAAGCCAATGTAAGTCTCTGTCACCGAGCCTCTGTGTCTGATGCTCCTGTGGGCACTCAGCACACCAGAAGTCAGTGCCTGCTCTTGCTTCAGGGTAAGACATGGACTCTGTGCCTAAACCTGTGCACTACAGGTCCTGTTGTTTGTAACGCTGAATTCCCTCACTCGTAGAAGCCTGGGGTCTTGTACATGAGATAGGGACCACCTGCTGCCTTTCACTGCCTGTTCAAAATTTAGGCAACCTGTAAAGAGTGAGTTCAGACAACAGTGGGAGGAAAACTTTTCAAAATCTATCAGGAATTTGTAAGGTATTTGCTAAACTCCACCTCTGTGCTGGACTGCAGCGTTCATGTAGGCATCCATCCTTGTAGCCTCCCAAGATGGCAATGAGGTTGCAGACTCCCACATCTGTTTTCTGTAAGGGTAAAGCCAAGTGCCCGAGCCTCTCGTGCAACCTGAGTGGGATGACCTGGGCAGTCTGTCACTATCTCAGAGCACAAAAGAGCATTTCTTCCCCCTTGGAAACAACCATGGGGAAGTCTTGAAGTAAGTGAGGAGAAACCTCATTCCTTTCGGCTGGCTCAGCTGGAAGAATTGAGGCTCTGAGCACAACAGCTCGTACCACCCTGAGTGGGCTTCTTTGACACACTCTTAATTGCCCCCAGTCTCAACTGGCCTGGAAGCACTACAGTGCATGTTGGAACTACAGTCAAGAGCAGAAGAAGTCCCAAAGTCACACACAAAGGCTGAGTTCTCTAGGTGACAAAGCATGAGCATTGATGGTGTGGAACAGGGTAGACACAAGAACCTGCCACTGGTACACTGGGTTTAAGCTCATACCTGCTATGGACCTGGGTAAACCAATGCCACATTTGCTAACCAGCATGAAATGCATGGCTCTATAGGAACCACATGTTTTCCATCCATTCCCTGTGTACCACCAGCTTCATGGAGTTAGATGATGCAGACAGACAGTCTGAGATCTGGGTTAAATAAGTTGAACTGTTTTATTTTTCTCTTGGCATTTCAGCATGCGCAAGAAATTCTCACAGGGTAGAACATCTGGAGTGCATTACTCACTAAGAGTGAAAGATGCCGTTGTGTTTGTGGAGGAACCAAGCACGCTTCTTGCAAGCATCTGACACAAACCAGAGTGACAATTAACAGCATGGCAGCTTTCTTTAAAGGATATTAGTTCTGCCTCATGTTAAATAAAAACTTTGTCAGCTTAGCTGACAGTACAGGTTTCCAGCAAGGCATTTCTCTAGCTCAGTAACAGACATGAAGGAGCTTTTAAGTAGCTCACAAACATTTGTATGCACAGCAATGGGAATTTATACATACAGTAGCAAGATGCAGCTGTCAGATTGAGAGCACAGTAAGAATTGATGCCATGACTCCTATCTACATGTAAAGATAATAGCTGGTTCACGCAACAGATTGCTCACAATTGTTTTATAGGTCAGTCAAAAATCCGTGGGTCTAAGTCAAATGTTGGTGACAAAGCAGCACACAAAAGCATGTCTTGCTCTTCAGTGGCCAGTGGCTTGGGCTCTTCTGCAGAATGTGGCAGCTCTGCATCAGGCCTTGTCCTTCCTTAAGCGATGTCTAGCTTGGGTCTTGGGAGAATGCCTTGCCCTCACCCTCTGGAGCATTTTTTGGGGGTAGGCTGCTCTCAGGCTTTTCTGTTGAAGCTGTTTTCCTCTGGGGGTGGAAACCATACATATTCATTAGAGAAAATTTGGGCTCTTTGCTTTGATGGGAGTGAGGAAATAGCTGGCCCTGAAAGAGCTTCTTTAGCTGCTCAGTACTGCAAGCAGATATTTCAGCCCTCCCTCCTCCTGTCCTTCTTTTGTGTTGTTTTTGTTTGCTTGTTTGTTTGTTTGTTTTCCCCACAGCTCATCTATGAAACTAAAACAAAACATGTCCAGACCAAAAAAAAAAACAAAAACAAAAACAGTTATTTATGGATATATCCCCGCTTTAAACACGCATTTAAGCAGTCTGCACCCCAAAATCCTGTTATTACAGAATCACTGGCTCTAGCCATACCAACCATAAGCAGGGTTTTGTTAGCTGCATCCTTGCCCAGATTTACAGGTACTTTTTCACTAAGCCAAACAACCAACAGGACACTGGTCTGTACCATGCACAAAGTGTTTCCTTCCTGTAAGAACTCCCCATGAGAAGCTATGTGAAAAGGTGGACACAGAACGGGAAAGACGACCAAGACTTCCCTGGTGGACAGATGTCAGCATGAGTTACGAGAGCCTGGAGGCAGCAAACGTTGCAAGGGAATGGGGGAAGTCAAGGGATAATCCAAGGGAAGCACTGCAAGAGATGAGCCCGAGAGGTGACCAAGTGTCCTGGTTGCAGCTGGGATTTTCTTTATAAACTCTGGTATGATGCTATGTTTAGCTTGAGGAGAAAGACAATGCTGATCACACACCAGTGTTTGAGTTGTTGCTGAGCAGTGCTGCACAGAGATGAGGACATCTCAGTTTCTCACCTTCTTGTACTGCCCTGCCAGGGGGACTGAGGGAGACAAGAAGCTGGGAGGGGACAGAACCAGGACAGCTGACCTAAACTGGCCAAAGGGATATTCCATATCATATTGCATCATGTGAAATAAAACCTATAAAATGGAGGGGAATTGGCTGGGTGCAGCTGCTGCTTGGGGACTGGCTGGGCATTGGTCTGCAGGTGGTGAGCAGTTGTGTTGTGCATAAATTGTTCATATGTATATATATATTATATATACACCAGAGGAGACAGACCTTGTGAAAGCAACGCAAAGATCCCACTGTTGCTTGTGGTTGACTGCAACAACGTCTTGCACCTCCCAGACTGAAATCCAGCACCAGACCTTCTGAAATGACAAAGACATACACGTGCATGTGTGTACATGCGTACCTCAGTATAAATTCGTCACATCATACCAGTGTTGAAACCACCATGTCAGTGATACATTTTAAGCCTTCAGGAAAGTTTTTTTTCTTTTTTTCCTTTCTTAAATATCATAAATTCAGATAATTTATCCTTGCCCACTCTTCCAAAAATGAGAAGGTAGCCTCTAGTAAGACACAGAACAGTCTTCTTTTAAAATTCTGCCCCTTTTACCATGCTAACATAACAGCTACTTCAAGTTGAGACAGAAGGAACAAACGAGCATGTTTTCAGACCATAATGGCAGAGAAGTGCTTCCACTCTATGTGTCCATAAATTATTTCCTTCTATTTAAGCCCATGACTAATTACCCTTAGAAGAAAAACAGCTAACATCCAGTTGAGTACAGGCATCCCTCTTAATATAATCAAGAACTCATCTAGCTTGAAAATTATGGCAATTATCAATCAAGTGGAGGGTTGTGCAGACCAAAGCCTGGCGGCAGAAGCGCAGGGCATCACAGGAAGGTGGCTTCCAGAGGGAAGGAAGGGAAAGGCCCAGAGCACGGACAGAAATGTGCAGCTTGTGAGTCAGCTCCAGAGAGGCACTCAGGTGGTGAAGAAGATGTAGAAATTCAAAGAAAATTCAGCCCCAGAAGTCTCCTCCACTGTTTTCAGAAATAAATAAATATCTGGTTTATTTAGCTTTATTACCATTGTGCAATTCTATCCTAACCTTGTTCAAATGGTGAGGAACAGCCAGGCTTTCAAAGAGAGGAGTTTGGACAGAAGGAGAGATCTGAAAAGGTGTTCACTGTCCTGTTCCTGAGTTTCTTCCCGCACAGAGCCAACAGCAGTCAAGAAGTCACAAGAATCATAATGAGCTTTATAAGGTGGCACAGGGTGTAATTTATTTTCTTTCTTTCCTTTCCTTTTCTTTCTTTTTTTTTTTTTTTTTTTTTTTTTTTA
>VXAV01008631.1:0-23353 GCA_013399715.1 Alectura lathami
TCTGCCGCCCCGTGCCCACGGTTCTGTGCTGGCACCCAGTGCTGCAGGCAGCACGCTCTGTGAGGTACACGTCCGACGCAGCAGGCAGTGTTTGGGCTCAGTGTTTGTAACTCTCAGCACTTTTCAACTGAAGACCTGCATGGCGTAGGGCTCGTGTGGTTTGACACGTTCAGTGGAAGCAATGGGGTATTAGCCTTCATCAAAACTCTTTTTAGACGCATAGTATGATAGATCTTTGGGGCCAGCAAATATTGCAGTTCGGTGTCTCACCCTTAGCCTGGATCGTCAACCAGATTCACACAGCAGATTTCTTCCCGAGCACCAGCTCTCAATGGGAAATGGCGCAACCAGAGGCCACGGGCTGCTCAGGCGGGCTCTGGGCTATGGCACCTGCCATGGGTTTGGCCCCAGGCTCCCACCGCTAAGCCAGGAGCTGGAGCAACATTGGGGGAGCAATATTTTTGGCATGGAATCACCATGGCTGTGTGACAGACTTCAGGATGTGAAGTGACTTCAGACATTGTACCTGCTCACCACACAGACCTGCCTGACAGCCACACGTATCAGTTGCGTTTTGTTTTGCTTGGGGGCCTGTGTATAAAATCCTATTATAATGAAGCAGTGAAAGAACAGAGCATGCTATCCACAAAATTCTCTAAATATACTTCAGTAATAATGCTGCTGCTTTCTGCAATTAAAAAAAAAAAAAAAATTGAAAGTTTGTAAGACTAATACAATCAAGTACAGTCATAAGCAGCATTATTCACACTGACTTGATCAGAGAAAATTCTCTTGGGAGAACCAAACTCTCCTTCTTGTTCTCCCAAACCACGCTGGTTTGGGACAAAGGGGAATGGGCTAAAACTGAAAGAGGGGAGGTTTAGGTTGGACATCAGGAAGAAATTCTTCACTGAGAGAGTGGTGAGGCGCTGGAACAGGCTGCCCAGAGGAGCTGTGGATGCCCCATCCCTGGCTGTGTTCAAGGCCAGGCTGGATGGGCTCCTGGGCAGTTTGATCTGTGAGCCAGTGGCTGGCAGCCCTGCCCACGGCAGGGGGGTTGGGACTAGATGATCTCTGAGGTCCCTCTCAGCCCAAGCCATTCCATGATTCTGTGATTCTGTGGTTTCTGGAGGGTGATTATGCTTCAGGTTTTGTCCCCTCCAGGACCACAGGCAGCCAGGCTGTGCAGGGCTTCCTGCTTCACCTGCGAGAGAAACAACTGCATGGGTAACTATGATCTTCTGTGCGCACAGCTTGGCTTTTTGTACATGAAAGATGAGCACAAGAATGCAAAGGCAACTGGGGTATCTTTTAGTTGTGGGTGTGAGAGGGGTGCGCTGCTCTGAGCCTTCCCACCTGCAGTGACTACAAGCAGCAGGAAAAATTCAGGAAAGATTTTCCCACCCAGATCACAGGGCAGGAAAAAACATGAAACGGTGCTGACAGGTCCGGATGGGGGGTGGCGGGCAGGGCCACTCCCCCCCTGCCGTCCCCCCCCGGCAGGCGGCGGGGAGACTCGCGGAAGCCGAGCGGGTGAGGGCTGCAGGTGTGCACCGCGGGGCTCGGCCCCGGCCCCGGCCCCGGCAGGAGCGGTGCCACGGGGCAAACCGGAGCCCGCAGCCGCCCCTTGCTCCCTCGCAGCCAGCCTGCGCTCAGCCGCCCTGTGAGGGACGCAGAGACCTTTCTGATGGCGAAGTTCTCTCACGCGGCAGTAAAACGCCTGCTGGCTGGGACGCACCTCGCAGGTTGCTTGCAAGCAGAAATGATGGCTAGAAATAAAGACACAATGTGAATTTCCTGCCATTTCCACAGTCACAAAGACAGCAGTCCGAAGGGAAGGATGACCGAAGTTTGAAAACAGCGGGAAAACCATTTTTGTTGTAGGCCACAAAGGCAAAATAATGCCTCATTACCATCACAAAAACCTTTCTGTACGAGGACAAGCGGATAGTCGCCAGCGCTACTGAAGCTGAAAGCCTGCTAAGTCTTTGTAATTGGCTTAATTTGCTCTATTTTCCTGTGCCTAGGAGATGAAAGGAATTGGACATGCAGCCCGGCTTGTTTAGAAAGCACTCGTGATCCCCATGCAGGGGAGCACACGCGGTGCTCGCTTTCCCAAAACAGCAGCCAGAGTTTTCGCCTGCCTCTGGTCCCACACGNCTGCTGGAGGTCACACCAGAAATCATGACATCTTGCTTTTCCCATCTCCCTTGCATTATTGACCCAGCCTGAGTGATCCCTAGAAGAGGGGCTGTGCATTCCCAGCATCCCAGGGTGAGAAATACTGCCCGCCTCTCCTTCTCCAGCAGGGCATGAGCACAGGGCTGGAGCGGGAGGGGGTCTGCCGCCCCGTGCCCACGGTTCTGTGCTGGCACCCAGTGGCACCCGTGCTCCTGTCAGCCGGCGTCCCAGCGAGCCAAACCCCGCAGCGGGGAAGAGGCCTCGCTTTGTTGCCGGGCACAGCAGCACAGCGGCCAGGTCACCGTCAGCACATTTCCTTCTGACCCCAGCAGCGTGAGTGAGGCTTTCTCTGCACTGCTACTCAGCAAGACTGCAACCAGTGCAGTGAGCTACCGATAAGGAACTTACTGAAAGGAAAGAGCTGCACGGAAGGGCTCTGGCAGAAGTCGCTAGGACCTATTGCTACTCCCAATCATACATGCAATTTGTTGGGTTATTCCTGCCTCCACTCTTCAGCCTCTGACTTTCTGCTGTTGCGGGGTTTGTTTGTCCTTTCGAAAAGAAAAGGCTCTGCCCTGTGTCAGGTAACTGCTGCTCATCCTGCAGATGACACTGTGCACAGGCGCCCTTGGCAGTCTGTGTGACAAGCAGCCCCTCTCCACACACACAGGGGGGCACAGAGGCACGGTGCTGGTGGGAGCACCAGTGACACCCTGCCTGGGCTGCTCTGAGAGCCACTGCAGGAGGGGATCAGCCCTTCAGAGCAATCTCCACCAGCCCAGTGGATCACAGGGGCCCAGGTGCAGGTGGGAACCCAAGTGATGGGTTCACAGCAAAGGACACTCCCTGCCAAGCCCCTCCCTGCTGCAGGGCTGGGCTCAGCCCCAAGATGAGGAGGAGCTCTGTGCACCACCTCCAGGGCTGGGGGGAGTCACTGCCTGGGGTATGGGCACATGATGGCATGCAAGGGAATAACAGTTTGGGATTGCATAGGGCTTCTTATGTGATGTTTAGGAGAGAAGCCAAAGGCAGGGAGAGGGATGGATCTAAGCAAGCTGGGGAGGAACAAGCAGAAGGATAAGGGTACATGTGGAGCCACAGACCAATAGATGTGTTGCTGCTCAGTGCATTTGTCTGGCCATATCGTGTGCCTGGGCAGCACCAGCTGTCCTGTGGTCTCACCAAACCTCATTTCTAACCCTGCCTGAGCATCCAGGGATCAGGTTAGGAAAGCTGCAGCCCTGATAAAATGAAATCTGCCAGGGACATCGAGGGCAACAAGGTAAGCTTCTATAGGTACACCACTGATGAAAGGAAGACTAGGGAAAATGGGGCCCTCTCTGGAAGGAAACAGGAGGCCTGGTTTCCCAGGGAGAAGGCTAAGGCACTCAGTGTCTTCACCAACAAAACTCTATCCACACTGCCACGTCACAGAGGGCAAAGGCAGGGACTGGAAGAATGAAGAGCCACCCACAGGAGGAGAGGAGCAGATTCAAGATGACCTAAGGAACCTGAGTGTGCACAAGTCCATGGGACCTGATGAGATGCATCCAAGGGTCCTGAGGGAAATGGCAGATGAAGTTGCCAAGGCTCTCTCTATCGTACCTGAGGAGTCGTGGGGAAGCTCCACTGACTGCAAAAGGGGAAACATAACCCCATTTTTAAAAAGGGATAAAAGGAACACACGGGCAACTACAGGCCAATCAGTCCCCCTTCTGTGTCTGGCAAGGTCATGGAGCACATCCTCCATGCTCACAGAATGCAGCATGAACCCTTCTAAAGAGCTCCTGTGGCTGTCGTGCTGCATTATTCAGGGTGACAATGGGACAAAGACAACAGCATATGCTCTGTAGTTAGCAGACAACTTGATGCAGGACAGCCCCTAACTCTGCCAGGTTCAGAGATGCACATGGCAGCTGTTCCTCAGGTGTGGGTGCGTGTTTGCTTTCCCCACCCCATTTCCTCGTCACAGGCTACCAGGGTGCTCCACCACAGAGTGTGTTGGCCCGAACTAAGTGCGTGAGGTGTTGATAGGCATTGCTGTTAGCTCCCTGTCCCTGCTACTATTTCTCCACCCAAACACTGAACAGCTAAGGCATTAGTGCAATTAAGTGACGAAGCCTTTAATGTCCATGGCAGGATCTTAATTTGTTCTCATCCAGACACAGAGATGCAATTCTGATGGGGACATATTTTGCTCTCTTGCGGACAGGTACAAACACAGAGTACGTGGGGCAGTGGACTTCCCCGCATGCTGCCGACGGCTCAGCCTCTCCCTGCAGCAGCGATGCAGGGTGCAGTGGACTCGTTGCCTCTCCCTGAGCAGAGCTCAGCACTGCTCCTGCCCAGAGCAAATTGCCCCTATAAACCCACAGGAGGTTATCAATGCGGAGGGGCTGTGTGTCACCACCAGGCAATGTGTTACCCCCATGGAACTACGGCAAGTGCAAGCTGTAACCTCAAATCTAAATCCTCCTCCAACAGCAACAGTGCTGGTATGAGTTAAAATGGCATTTTTGGACCCAACATGCAATATTTGCAAAGACCAATTGTACCAGAGTCAGGCTGCTCTGCGTCTCGCTTGCTGTGACAATGATTACCCCAGATCTCCTCTGAGCTTTTACAGTTGTTCTGCTGCCTCTCAGAGCACCTGTTCTCATCCACTCCTGAGTCACGAGCAATTACAAGGAGTCAACAATAATACTGTCATTCTGAACAGTTGAACAATTGTAATATTAGAGCATAATTATTTCCCTTGATCCGTTTCAGCTGTTGGCAGTTGATGGCAACAAATCTGCTATGTTGGCAAATTGTCTCTCTGCTCCATGATACACATGTGCACACACATCCACCTATGGACAAGCACACCCTGCGGTGCTGGAGAGCCCCAGGATTCAGAGGCAGCCCAGCAGGAGCAGCTGTGAGATCAGCGAGGGATTTGGGCCCATGCAGGCTGGAAAAGCACAGAGAGAAAACCTAAAAGTAACAAAGTCTTTTGACCACATGCATGATTGCCAGGAAGAGGAGAATACCTGCCACCGAGTGCCCGGAGGTGACCCAGCCTGTGGTGGCACTGTGCTAGGAGAGCAGGCACCATCTCACAGATTCTGCTTGAGGTTAAAAAGAGGAAGTTGATGCCCTGAAGTAGAACTGGGAACCACAGCTTACCAGGTGGACAGCTCCAGACAGGAATCTACCGGATGGGTAGCTCTGATTCAACAACATGTGAAAATCTGAGAATTATTTAAAGTGTAAGTGGATAAAATAATTGTTCTTGAGCTCATCAAAAGAGAGCAAATCCAGGTGAGGATTGTGAATATGGCACATCCAAATTAAGTGGAAGCACATTAACTCACCTCTAGGATCAGCACACATTCAGGCATTTCAAACTGCCTCATGCAAACAGATGTAGTTTGTATGTACGGGATGGTGAAGACCTCCAGGGCAGCAGGAGAGGGCGGCCACACTGCTGGAGCAACAGCCCAGGGCTCTGCAAGCACTGGTGAGAGCCCTGCTGTGCGGTGCTCACAGCAGAGGCAGCGCCGATGCAGAGCCTGCAGGGAGTTCCTGGGGCCAGGCTGCTGGTCCCAGCCCCCCCCCCCGGGAGAGGAGAGGGAGCGTGACAAATAACCAGCCCTCACTGACTGAGCAGGCGCACAGCCTGCATGGGCAGAAAGATGAAAAGCAGCAGAAAAAAGTAAATTATCAGAAACCCCGTGGGCAGCAACCCCTATGACCAGGCACAAGGTAAGAACAGATTGACAGTTCTCCAAGAGTGGTTATTAACAAAAAGAGAGAGCAGCCGTGGTAAGGAGCTTCCCTCAAATCTCTTCCAGATGAAAAAGCAAGGCACTGAAGAACAGTGGAAATGTCTGATACTAATGAATGTGTTATGTAACAAAATATGGAGAAAAAAAAAAAAAGAAAAAAACAGACTTTGAGTCTCATTTGTGGCCATGGAGCAGTGGAAAGATGTCATCAACACTTCAGAAGACTTCTATTGATCAAAGCACAAAGCAGTTTAGTGGAAAAACTGTTCTGCCTTACGATTTCCGAGCAGGGGGAATTTGGTACAGTTTGGAAACAGGCAGCTGGGAGCACTGCACTGGCTGTGCTGGCACAGCTCCACGTGCAGCAGGGTGGCACACCTCCGCGTGCAGCAGACATGCAGTGCACCCCGCCCAGAGGAGCTCTGCCCCACAAACAGAGGCTTGAGCTGCTAAGATGAAACCTCTGCAAACCAGCATTCTCATTCCTGGGGATTTACAAGCTTTCCTTACAAAATTAAAGAGTCTGCTGAGAAAGTTACCCCCTGGGGCAAAGCAGATCGCAGAGGTGAACCCCTCACCCTGAAGGGGGGTAAGGGGCTGCAGGGTGGACCCCAAGTGCCACCGCGCAGGAGCAGATCCCATGCAGAAAGCGCTGCGCCCTGCTGCCGAGCGAGTGCCACCACCAGGCACGCCAGGAGGTGCCAGAGGCTGAAGGCCCCCACTCTCATCCCTGAAGCTGAATCCATATCTGGCTGGATCCATGTCTGCACCCAGGGCTCACATGAAGCTTAGAATGAGTTTGTAGAGAAAAGCTAGTATCTAGGTCATTATAATTTACAGGGTCCCTTGAGGCGTGACACAAGAACAGCACAGTTGCCCGTGGCCCCTGACCCCACAGCATCCCTGTTCCCCACAGTGACAGCCCTGGCCAGTGCTGCCCTGGCTGCCCCCCAGGTCACCTCCTCCAGGTCACTGTCAGATCACCATCAGGCCGCCTCCTCCAGGCCACCTCCTCCAGCTCACCCCCCATCTCTGATGGCAGCACAGGGCCGTTCCCGGTGGTCTCAGCACGGCTGCGGGTGGGCGCTGCAAGGTGGCACAGAGTGGAGCTGCACCTGCAGCCAGCGCTGTCCCAGCTGCCTCTGCTTCCGAAAAGCCCCCCTTGGCTTTTGCAGATAAATACCAGATTGACTGAGAAATCAATTTTCCTGCTGTAAATTCAAACAGATACCAAACAATATGAATAGTAGAATGCATACATTTAAGATACATTTTAAGTTAGATAAATTTTTTGAACTAAAATATGCATTTATATATTTGAATGTGAGAACCTTCAGAGCTCTTATTATGGATTTATGATTAATGAAACAGCAACCTGTATTACATAGGGAAACATTTAATGGAGTTTTCTTATCCAGTGGATTCTAAACAACCTGTGGGGGGGAAAAAAAAAAAAAAAAAGTTGTTTTTTTGTATAGAAAGAACTTGACTAAACCTCCTGTTGGCTGCAGTGGTACCTTTAAAAGCTTTCCCTTTCCGAGATCCATTTCTATGACACCATGAAGGTGCATGGTGCTTCTGGAGTCAGCACAGCACAGAGTGCCCCAACATGCCAGGGAACGTGGTGGGAACCAAGCAGTGGGAGGTGGGGGGACTCGGAGTCCCCGCAGACACCCATGGAGAAGGGCCAAGTGCTGCCTGCTGCCCCTGGGGCTGAGCAACGTGCACGCACATGCACGCACATGTGTATGCACACACACACATATGAACTTTTACACATGTGCACACAAGTGCATGCACACACGCGCATAGATGCATGCTCACTGAGCCATGCACACAGACACACAAACATGTTCAGACACGTGCACACACACGTTCATACAAACATGCACTCACAAAAATGCAGACATGCACACACACATGCACACACACACAGACCTACACGTGTGCACAGGCACATGCACACAGCAGTGCACACACACACGTGCACACAGCTGCACATGCCTGCACCCAGTTCACAGCAGACGCGCCCCCAGCCCCAGCTGTGAGGGCCCTTTCCCTGCCGGATGAATGCCAGCTCGGGCAGGTGCGATGCTCGTGGATCAGCCAACAGCTTCGTTAGGCTGCCACGGTCAGCCCTGGTTTTGCGGTAAGGTGTGGGTGGGAGAACAGCTGCGGTGGTGCAGGCTGCTTCTTGTCACAGTGCCCTAATGTCTTACAAAAGGTGGAAGGAAAACGTCGCTGCACCAGAGAGTCACAGGTACCGACCAGGAACGGCACTGCAAGAGTGAGGCACGCGCTGCCCCTCTCCCTCATCCCGTACTGCGAGGCCATTCCTGGCCGCCTTCTATTTTCGGGCCCCACTATGTAGGTCACTCCCGCACAGTTACACTCCTGCTCACTGCGCTGCCAGCTTGGTGACAGGACTGCACTGAGCAGCACTGTGAGACAAACCAGGGCTTCAGGACTGATTTTGCAGGGAGGAAGCTCAGTTCGCCTCTCTGTGGTGACATCTCCTTGCACGTGTGAGTATTACTTTCCCGCGTGTTTGCTGCCTTGAGACAGCAATGCTGTCCTTTCCTGGGCTCCATGAGAGGGAAAATGTGTTTCTGGCTCCAAAGGGAGAGCTCGCTCCGGAACTCACAGCTATTTTGCTGCTGAGGGAGGGCACAGCACACGCTCAGATCTGCCCACGTGCTTTACCCTCAGCAATGTATGCGTTGTTAGTGAGTGGTTTGCTAGCCCAGCTGTTTGCTTGGCTCAGCTTAGGAGCCACGGGGGTGCCTTCCCTGGCTGAGGGAGTAACTCGGTGTGTTTTCCAGGAGACCCAGCCGGTGTGCGTGGGACCTGGGCACACCGCTCTGAGCTGGTGCCGACCTCTCAGCAGGGCAGCTCGGGGCACACCCCTGTGATCCACTCCCTGCTGATGCCGACCCGCGCCGTGCCCAGCACCCGTCCCGGCAGAGCTCTGCTCCTCGCTGAGCACCCGCCCCGGCAGAGCCCCGTCTCTCGGCTGACCGCCAGTGTCCGGCCCCTGGGGTGGGGCTGGCTCTGTTTGTGTGCCTGACCCCAAGCTGAGCACACGCTGAGCTGCCAGCATGTCCCAGGGGAGTTCTCAGACTCCGCTGGTTTATGTGTGACTTTTTTTCCTTTTTCAGCAGTTTGTCCAGTTGTCTGCCCAAAGTCCTGATGCTAGCTGCAGATCAGAGGCACATTTTTCCTCTCTGTCAGTGGGGTTTTTGCCCAGATATGTAGTCGGGATCGGTCCCTTCCACCCCATTATCTGTCATATTTTTCAGTCTTCATAGAATTTAGTATTCCTCCTGATTTTTTGAAATACCCCATTTGTGCCCCTTTTCCCCTTAACCTGGCTGTACTTTGCTGGTGTTGTGTCTTCTCTTTGCTATCTGTCTGATGCAGGAAACAAGGCACTGGACAATGGTTTGTGCGTGATCCAGAATATCCTTAAACCGTGAACCCTTTGCTCAGCTGTCCTTCTGGATTTGTCAGACAGGTACTGCCATCACACAACTCTAACGTTCAGCAGTAATAGTCTGGATCTTTTCAAGCATCAAAACTTACTCCCACTGGAAATCAATCATCAGACAGACAGCAAGAGACGTGTAGGATAGTAGAGAATTGCCTGCCAACTTTCTTTTTCTATAAAAGCTCATGCAAACAGGCAAAATATAAATGACTTGTCAAAGACAGCTTAAAGAGAGATACTGAGAGTATAATTATGGCCACACAAAGAGTTTGCACTGATAGCTGCAGCCAGAGCGTGTGCAGAGAAAGAAGTGCGCAAGGCACACATGCAGGGAGCTGCAAGTCGTGCCCTGAGCCATTGACCTGGGAGGTGCAGCAGGCCCAGGCTGTGGGACTCCAAGCCTGGCAGCACCATCCGGGGACGTCATGGGCACCGGCTCGGATAACAGTGCTGCTTGCCTGGCCCCTGCCCTCCCTGGTCACACACATTTGCAGAAACCACGGAGGTAAAAATATTGTGATATTTTCAGTTGTTTCCATACGAGAACTCTGTGGATGAAATATGGTAGCTACCACAACAGATAAAGGTGCCCCATAGCATCTTCCCTTTTTCATTTGGTTAGGATTTTTGAATAATAATGCAAAGAAGCAATGACAAATACATTTTTTATAACAAGACGGAAATCTGAGACATGCAGGTACGAGCACAAGCCCCATTAGTGTTGGTTTGCATTCCCCACAGCAGCACCACGCGCTGCAGAGGCGCTGGGCTCCGTCCCCCGGGATGAGCTCTCCAGGCTGAGCACAGCGCACCCCTCGCTGTGGCCCCAGGCACAGGGCGGGTGGGAAGCACAGCCCCGGCACCAGGATCCCCCTGGCACAGGGAGCCCCTGGCACAGGGCCCAGCTGCCCCCACCCCTCGCCTCCTGCAGCGCTGCCCTCACCCCACAGCGATTCTCTCTGTCGAGGATCGAAGCTCTGCTTTGCTCCTTCTCCAACCCCACGTTGTGCCCATGGTGCTACTGCTCAGCGTGTCTGGCATTAAATATCTTTTTATTTATGCATGAATAATTGAAATCTTGCATTATTAATATTTTAGTCACTATTTATGCAAGCTTAAAAAAAAAAAATCCTACTCTTTCTCCCTCTCTTGAGCTAATTTCTATAAAGTGTTATATTACTGCCTTCCTTTCCTGTCGCTTGTACGAAGAGACGACAAAGTTTTAACTGTGCAGCACGTGTGGATATCATCCTCAAACCAGGCACTGCTGAGAACATAGCACTGCCATTCCATAAAAGTGCTCCTGCATTTGGCAGCTTTGCTGCTGCTCGGTTCTCTCCTGGAAATTTAGTGCGTTTTGTGCTGTGCTGCTGCAGCTTCTCCTGTCTCTTCTGACAGCCGCCTCCTGCATGAAGAGCTCAGATTGCTTTCTCTGGCTCCTAACTGGAAATGCTGGGAAGTGACCCTCGCTCTGGGGAAAGGCAGGCTGGGAGCTGGTGTGTGCCTGTGACTGCTGGGGCTGAACTAGCAAGGATTTTGTTCTCCCAGCACAGACCTCCCAACGGTGATAACCTCTGAGACTCTGTCAGTACAGACTGGGACTGCCACATTTTTCGGAAGGGGAAAACAACAACAACAACAACAAAAGAGCTGGAAAGGCAAAAAAGAGCTCCCATCATGCCTGCCTCTCCCCGAGCTGGGGTGGCCCTGTGGCAGTCCTGCTTCCACTCTCACTGAACACTTGAGCTCCTGCTTAGAAAAATCACCTTGTTACTAAGTGCGCAGCTTTATCTGCCGTAGCCACAGCCTCCAATAACGCTGGGGAGGAACCCCTGCCTGGTGCTCCAGGGGGGCCCAAGCAGAGCTTCCCGTGATGACAGTACCCATCACCTGTCCCGAGAGCAGCCCGGCACCCAGACACTCGGCTCTCAGTGTGTCATCGTCTCTCCATTTGTGCCTGCTTTGGAGAAATGCTTTGTGCTTTTTAACAAGAGCCATCATCCTTCACAGCTCAGGTGGAAGCGAGGCAGCTCCTGCAGGTGATGCAGCCAAAAGCAATGAGTACTGGTGAGAGGACAAGGTGTGAGCCCCTGTTCCAAAGCAATCCCCTCCTCTGCCCACGGACTTGGTGACGGTGTGCTCACCCTCCCCAGGGCAGAGCTGCCCACAGCTGCCAGCCGGGCGTGCCCAGCAGCACTGGGGCTCTGCGGGCATCGCAGGCTGGCAGGAGGACAGGCTCACTGCTGCTCCTCCCCACAGATCCCTTCCGCTCCTGTGTCGCTGTGGCTGTGGTGCCATGCGAAGAAGCTGGGCCTGTCTTCTCTGTGCATACCCATACCCTGTCTGTCTGTGGGCGCAGACCTCAGTGGTGTTTGGGACTGAGAAAATTGACCCCAGAGGAAAGAAGTGAGGTCAGGGGCAGTCCTCTTTGCCAGGGTGGTCTGTGGTTGCCTTTACTCAGGCTGGAATGAAGCTTCCAACTGTCACCAGCAGACGCGGGCCCACGGTTGTGGTGGTTTTCATTTTTTGGTAATATTTTTTTATTTTGTTTGTTGCATGCTTTTTTATTTCTTATTTTTTCAATTGAGACTCCATGCACTTCACCTCAATTTTCCCTTCCATATGCTGACTTCTGCCCAGAGAAATGCGAGTGTGCCCCACGCAGCTACTGGGGACCCCCCGACACCCAGCACACAGCTCCTCCGCCGGGCCCAGCAGGGGCTGCAGCAGGCTCTGGGGTCCCACTCTGTCGGCAGTGAGGACCTGCTGTGGGCTGTGCATGGCTTTCATCCACTTCAATGACTGTAGAAAGTGCCAAATGAATATTAGGTGCCTACAACCTGTACTAATGCAATTTTCTTGTGTACAAATTATTTTTTGTCAAGAAACAATGGTATGTTTGCTCTTGGACTCACAGCCAAAGTCAGAAGACTACTGCCTAATTGGGAAAAACAACAGGAAAGGAGTTAAATAACTGGGATGAGGAAGATATTCCATTAACTGATCACATATGCCAAGTAATTCAGCTTCAAAATTTGTCACTGTCACTTTTCCAACGCAAATTTTAGAAGAATGGTGCTTCATTAAACCTGCAAGGCTCTTCCAGAGTGAGCAGTGACTGACCACTCACAAAATATTAATTAAAGCAGTTTCACCCCAGGAAGAACAAACGTTGGTGGAGATTAATTGATTTCCTGTTCCTGTATACTCAGGTCTGAATGATGTACTGGAGATACTGCAGCTACAGCCACTTCATCTAAGTCAAGTGCAACATTTACCATGCAATTAATTTAACTTTTCCATTAGTGACTACTATGGGAACAAAGTTAAATACCACAGCTGCCAAATCTAGAGTCCCAGCTTTCTCCTTGGTTTGCCCTGCAGTCTCCAGCTAACAGTTTATACCAAGCCATACTCTAACAAAATAGGCTGGTGGCAAGTACTGAGGATTTATGCATATTTCTCTGCCCCTTCACCTCTGGCAATTACATGTCATATGTTCACCATCTGAGCACAGTTATTTGCACCCCCTGAATGGTTTCTGATGGCACAAGAATGAGAAGACAGAGTGCAGGCTTGGGTATTTTTCATTGTGTAAAAGCATCCATGAAGCCCCTTTTCGCCTCTCTTGCCTGCAAGCCAGCTTGGCAGATATGGGGTTGTTCAGCCAAACCACTCCAAAAGGGTTTTCAGAACTACATCGGGTCCCGATCAGCTGTGTGAACCCTGCCTGCATGGTCCTTACCCTCTCTCCTGCCCTGAGGAGGGATGCCCCAGCGATGCGGGATCAGCTCCGTGGTGACGCCACCAAGCAGCCCCTGTTGCCTGCAGCATGGGCAGCCCCATTCTGCTCCTCGCGCTCACGTTGAGGTGCACAGCTGACAGCCGAGGTGCTGCAGCCTCTGTCCTGTGTGGGGAACTTTCCCCGCTCCATCCCGACACGATCCTGCAGCTCAGCAGCAGATGCAAAGATTTAATCAGAAACACTCAGTATAACACTCTGTTTTCAGTGACTCTGCCATTCCTGTAACTCCTGGTAACATGTAGTCTAAATTTTTCATGAAATAATTCATTAACTACACAAATACAAGCTCAGGTGCAGTGAATTTAGGAGTAAATTCAGATTAAACACAGCAGTGAGCTTGCTTCTAAAACTAGGGGGAAAAACAAAGGTTTAATACCTCTTAGAGAGCTGAAATGAAAATGTTCCAATATTTGCTGAAATATAGGGTTTTGAAACTGAGTTTTGCAGACAGAAAAAGTGTGGGGACACTTGGTGCAGGACAGTACTGGAGGCTGTTCTCTGTGTCTCCATGGGAAGAGAGGGGTGAAATTACCTAATCTCAGAGCTCCAGCCTTCGGGGGGCAGCACACGTCTTCCACCGCACAGCCGTGTGCTGCTCTGGAAAAGGCTCAGCTCAGCAGCTGGGGCAGCCCCCAAGCCCCTTTCACATCACCCTGCCCCAGGGTCTGCTCCCTTTGGTTTCTTATCCCGAGAATTTTGCACTGCACGGCTGGGACAAATCTGCTGCCTTAAAGATTGTCGGGGACCCTTCAGTCACCACCTCTGTTCTTAGTTCTGGGTTGAATCATTGGAAGGGGGCAGATTCTGGGAACTCCCTGAGCAGATTGCCCCTTGTAGGCGTTTTCTGTAAGCCCTGGTATCTGAAGGCCAGTTTGGAGAGGAGCAACCCAGCCTGCATCTCTGGTGAAAACCAATTTTGTTTTCGTTTTCAGTGTGCAGAATTGTAAATGTTATAATTGCATTAAATTTGTCCTTTAATGAACTAACAGCTGCCTAATTACAGGAGTGCTTTCACACGCCTGTTGTAATGGTTGTTTAAGCATTTTAATTCTACACTCAGTTTCCAGGGGTTGGACACCTCTCCAGAGCAATCCTGGGTGCAAAACGCTCTGCAAGCCCTTAGCCTGGAAGTGCATTTTCCTCTAATTTACCTGGGAGCATTGCGACCACTTGGGCATGTGCCCAAAGCTGGGCTGTGTCCCTCTGCCGTTTAATTACCGTGGTTGTGCCTCCACCGAGCCCAGCAGTCTCTGCAGGTGGCCAGAGGCAATTGCCAGCCCTCTAAGAAGGGCTGGGGTTGTGAGCTCCCTGCTGTTCCTTGGGGAATCACACCATTTGGCTTTATCATCCCTGAGGCCAAGGCAGCCCTGGTGCTTGGCTCATCAGTGCCTGTGCCTGGTAGGTGATGAGCTGGATGACATCCATCCACATGCACCCCCATGCACAGCCTCCTTGTTTCTCACCAGGTAACGGGGATAGCTTCCACAGCTTGCTCTGCTCCCACTGCCCTCCCAGGAATGATCATGGCACATAACACTCCTACGAGGGTCTGTTGCATCTTCAGCACTGCAGCATTTCAGAAGTTGTGCTTTGTTAGAGACATTCCCTGGATGTGCATCCTTGCATGCCAAGAACATGGCAGTTTGAGTTTTCTCATGTTTTTCTTTAAGCACTACACACAATATCTGTAGAGCACCTAGATAATGAGCATGAGAAGAGAAGGATTTATCCAGTGCCTCCTACTACTATAACACACAGCTGCCAGCTGTGTTAACTTTTCTGGCACCACACTCACGGAGCTGGAAGGGAGCAGTGTCCTGACAGCATCCCACACGACTGCTCCATAGGTGTACGTACAGGGTACAGACACAGCCATGTGGGAGCTAAAGCACTGAAGCTTTCTTTCTGTGGCTTAATAGCTTGAAAATAAATAACTAGATCACCACATTTCAGAATGAAATGATGCAAGAATCGTGCCATATGGCTCAGCAAGGAAGTTACTCACAAGAGCTGGTTTGAGTGAGAACTGTAGTGATTGTCCACAAGTAGTGGCTGTAGAGTGTTCCAGAAATAATTTGCATATCTAGCAAAAACAAGAATAAATGTTATTAGCCCTTCCTCCTACTGAAGATGTCAGCTGTACACTTGGGAAATTCCTCGTTCTCTGAGTCTGGTGTGGCTCACCAGACTGCAACGGGCTGAAGCTTTTACGGAAGAAATTGCTTGCTGCCAGGTCCAGTTATTGTCACGTCCACCCGAAAGTCTTGCTGGGCTTTCTGTCTTACCTCATCCAAAAAGCAGGAATCCCCAGTTTCCTCAGTTCAAAGCACCTGGAACAGCGTAACAGTAATGGTCTTTCCCCAGTGCCAAGGGCTCTTGCGGGCACGAGGAGCAGATGGATGTTGAACTGGAGTGGGGTAAGGGAAATGCTCCCTGGGCTCCTATCTGTGTGTTGGGGTAACCACCGGTGCTGCTAAATGCTTCTGGGATTCAGTAAGCGCTTCAATAAGCAGATGAGGGGAGGCTCCTGCTATTCCTTTTTCTTCTAAAGCAGAATTGTTTTTCCTCTGACTCAGGAAACTGGCACATGAGCCTGACTTTTCCCTTGTAACTGCTAGTTTCACCAGATTCATTTTGGAACAACACATGTCTAACTGAAATCAGAAATAGAAAGCATCAGCAATGTTCCAAACAACGAACGGTATGTGTCAAATTTTTTTGGGTGGGAAATATAAATAACAAAATTTATTCATTTGGCTTTTAGTTTCACGATCCATATAGCTGAAGACAGGCAGCAGACTGAGCTCAGATTCACCCAGTAGGGGTTTTTCAGAGGTTTTAGTGTGAGTAGTTCCAGCTGAGCATGGCTAATGGGAGCTCCCACCAGCACATAACACGACCTGGTTAGTGTAGGTGTGAGCATTACAATAGGCTGAAGCAAACAAAACAGAATGGAGACCTCAGGGCAAGTGGGAAGCAACTTGCTCTGGTAGCCAACTGCAAG
This sequence comes from Alectura lathami, assembly GCA_013399715.1. Classification (NCBI taxonomy): domain Eukaryota; kingdom Metazoa; phylum Chordata; class Aves; order Galliformes; family Megapodiidae; genus Alectura; species Alectura lathami. Next base: position 16,248 of record VXAV01008631.1, read on the forward strand.
ATGAAAATGCACTGCAGTAGCTGGACCTAGCTGTGTGCAGGTGTCTGTGCCAGCAGAGGGCAGGACTAGGTAAGGAGGCAGTGAGAAGGAGATGCAGATTGCAGACAACCACTGGCATATACAGGACTGAGCTTGGTCTTGGTTGTTGCTTGCTAAGAAGTTCAAGGAACAAGTTCAAGGTTCAGGGGAGGGATGAGCTAGCAAGAAGCCAACCATCCTGTCCCTTCCTCAGGCTGGCTGGCTGGCAGGCTAGCTACCCACTAACACTTTTGTGAGAGGGCTCCACCCCTCTGCATCCTGCTCTCCTTTTGGGGAATTGAACTAACTGGGAACAGGTGAGGGCAAATTCTGCGAGCATTTAGTGGCTGGTATAAAACAGACGAAAGGCAGCCTGCACAGCTCAGTAAGTTTCTAGCTGAAGGCAGGATGAGTTGCAGTAGGAAAGGCAAATGGGATCAGGGATAGCATTCTTTTTAGATTGAGAGCAGTTAAAGCATGTTATATCAATGCAGCTAACAATAGTATTAAAAGACAACAGACAAGTATGAGGAGCAAAGGGGGATGGTGGAGGAGCAGCTAAAGCAAAGCAAAAGATCATGGAGGTTATGCAGAGGTGTGAGTGAGCAAGTGGGATGGAGGAGGAGGAAAGATAAGAAATTTCCCCTCCACACCAGAGGAGAAGAGGAGAGCAGGAGGAGGGAAGCACTGTGACCTTGGTGGGGGGTGGGGCAGAGGGGGCTCTATGCAGGCAGCTTGGTGTGAGCAGTGCGTCCAGCAGAGCACAGCTCACACAGACGTGGGGGGAGGTTTGCTGAGGAATTGTGTTCCTTCTGATCTCAAAGGGGATGTGGCAGGTCTTCTGTGTTCATCCTGGTATAAGACATAACAAGGCAGGGAGGGCAGCAGGCACCTGGCGAGCTATGCGAGGCCTGTGAGCCTCTCCTGGCTACTGCCTGTGGAGATGCAGGGAGCAAGAGCGGGCTCCCCTGATGGCCTCACTTCTTGTAGAGGGAAAGGATCAAAGAGTTTGCCTGAGTTCTTTCGGTCTCATCTGTTGCCATGCCAGGTAAAGCAACAATGTGACTGGACTGCACAGTCCCAGCCCACTGCCAGGAGCGTCTGGCTGGCAAGACCACAGACAAAGGCTGAGTCCTGAGCTCCAGCAGGTCTCTCCCCAGCAAGGTGGGAGTACCGGTATGGCCCCAAACACGCACTCCAGCACTGTGAGGAGGCAAGAGCTTCAGCTGAGAGCTGAGTCCCATCATATGCCAGACTGAACATCTGCAAGTCCAGACTCATCTTCAGGATTAATTATGCCACTGTAAAATCACTCATCTGCAGAAAAATTGTTGTGATATTTCCTCTTGTTCCCAGATCTGCTCAAATCAAATTTTCACACCTGCTGTCTATGCAGACCTTGTCAGGAAAACTCTTTCCAAAGTGGTGTATGTAACACTCCCATATGCTTCCTACCTCAAACCTGTATCCCGAGTGCCTTGAGTGTCTCTGTCATTTTGGTTTCCATTAGACTATGAACCCAGGTCAGAAATAACATCTCCTCATGCACCTGCAGAACACTGGGAGCCCGCTGGCTCTGGGCATGGAGAACGATGAGCACAGAGCCCACGTGCTGCAGACAATGCAGGCCGAGAGCAGCTCTTGGAGCCAGGTGCCTGGTGCAGCACTTCGTCTCTCTCTGTGAAACTGTGCTCAAAGTGATGTATGGGAACCAACAGGTCAGGAGAAAGCAAATGTTTCCATTCTTTGTTTACTTCAAGTTTAGGAGTGAGTGACCCAGGTCTTCAAGCAGAGTTAAATCTACTCCAGAACCAAGAATGAGCTAAGGAGATAAGCAGGCAGCTCTGGCAGCAGTGCAGAGACTGCACAAAAAGCTAACAGGAATAAAGTGTCTGAGATGCTTTTCTGTTATTACTTAACCTACATTTGTGTAACAATGGGAGATTTTTAAGTGGCTTAGTCTGATGGAGACCTTTACGCTGCACACATTTGCCTCCATATTATTCCTTGTTCCCAAATTTCCGGTTAATAAGGTCACTTTCCTTAAACATTGCTAGCATTATTCTGCCAAATGATTTATCTGGCTTGAATATTTCTACAGTTACAGAATCCGACTTGACTGGAGTCCTATTTCTTTTCCTTCACTTTGTGCCTTTATGAAAGCGATACATACCAGCCTTCAGTTTATTTTAGATGAGTCTACAAAGGACTGGCAAGACCCATTCCTAGACACAAATATTCAAGATTATGAGTGCAGAATATCCTGTCTCAAAAATACCCTGCAATATAAATTTCAATTTCCTTGCTTCTGCAAGAACCCTCACGTGTACCTGCATTAACTGGGATGCTCAGAGAAGGCTGACACACGCAAAGATGATCCTACTAATAACAGGGATGTTACCTGAACACAGTCATTACACTGTGCTTTCCCAGACCTGTACATGGGCAGAAGTCAGTGTTCCTGATAGTGTGATTTATATCAGGATGGTATTATTGGTCAGTTTTGGCCATATTGGTCATTTTTCTTGATCAAAAATTTTCAATTTTTCTCCATAGAAAGCAGACATTCTGGTTTCTGGTGTCTGGTTTAAAGACATATTGGATCAAACTTGCAAATGCTCATGAGTTCTGGGGCTGTTTCCAAATTCAGGAGAAATAGTTTTATTGATTGGAATGCATTTGATGAATTAGGACCATGCTGAGAAAAATGCTCAGTTCTCATGAGTTTTGAGTTACGTTTCAAACTGAAGCGAATGTGTCCGTGTTCAGTGTGGTGTTCAGGCACAGCTCTGAACTCTCTGCTTTTATACCAGCCTCTCACCCTGCTGCAGCCCAGCTACGCACAGCTGACAGGAATGGAGAAGGCTGTGAGGCATTACGCGTTTGTCGCTTCTGTTTGTCTTGTCTTCGCATACACTGATGGTCCTATTTCATCACCTGCACTCACGGAAGCATAGTTCAGGATTGGTTCGGGGTAAAGGGGCCCTGAGCTCATTCCTCTGGCTCAGTAGAAACCATCACTGACAGGAGTTCTGCACAGGAAGCCAAACAGTGAACAATGATCCCACAGGGTCTGTACGTACAGGCTCTGGCTGATGTAATCCATGCAAAAATCGAACCCAGCCTCCTCCAGCCCAGATCCACTGGCAGAGCTGAGTGCTGCATGAAGAGTGAGCAGCAGCCCCTCAGCTGGGGGATGAGATTGCTCTGGCTGAGACAGAAGGAGGCATCAGTGGAAAGATGGCCTCTGCCAGCCCTGGGGGCCTGCAGCACCAAGATGCTGTCCTGGCTTCCCCTCACTCACATTTAGTTCTGAAACCAACAAGTTTTAGAAGAAGTGTGTTTTCAGGAAAAAAAAAAAAAAAAAAAAAAAGGTATTGAGGTATGCAGAGAAAGTGTAGAGACCAGCTCAATTCAGGCTATGGGCATATCAATATATTCTTGATTAGTATTGGGGTAGCTCTTTAAGAAAACTAAAATCAATCCTACTCTTGAATGCTCTGCCAGAAGTAGTCAGCGAACACAAAGATTCCATGTTTGAGGGAAGCAACTTCTATCATCTCTGAAGCATGTTAAAACTGCATGGACAGACAGCAGCTAATGCTAGATCTACACCAGCTGAATGTGAAAAGGAAAATCTGAAATTTCACACAGCACTGAAAGGAAAATATATTTTTGATATCTTAAAGCAAATACTGGGTCACTTCCTAAGGTGCAGTAATTCAGAAATAAAATGGATCCTTAAAAGGAACAACGGTGCTCCTTTGTCCAGAGGCAAAGTGCAGCAAATCCTTTCACATTTCCAAATGTGCAGAGGTCAAACTGGCTTCTGCCCTTCCTGTGCACGTTCTGCAGGAGGCTGAGGTTGATGACATGATCTCATAGGTGTGGGCTATTTTGAAAATTGCTTTATGCCGCACATTCTGCCTGGAAAAGCAAACTTTTAGTGTTCCTCCATACATAATTTTGCACAAAAAGCTTCCTAGGGAGCTGAGCTCAACCTGCACTGTGAACGGCTTGAACAATTTCTATTATTTAAAATTTTCATTGTCAGAACTAAACCTGAACAGTTAATTTAGAGCTTTAAACAGAAGGAACCTCAGCCACAGCCGAGCACAAGTTTAAACTCAGCCAAAAGAGCTCGTGCCCATCTCCCCAGTTCTCCTTATCTTTTGAAAGCAACAACAGCAAAACAACGATAAAATACCTCTCAATCTTGGGAGCATTTTAGCATCAGTCTTACTGACAGGAGCATTTTCCTCAATTGTATTTTCATCATCAAAGACACCGTGAGCCTACTGTGACTAGGTAAGAGCCTCTCAGAGTGAGGGCTTCCCTCAGTGTCTCACTCCTGCTCAGAAATGCGTCCACGTGGCAGCCTCCAGACCTCACAGCTCCTAACAACATGATGACACAACGACATTTCTCACTGCTTCTCTGCCTCACAGGGGAAGCGCGTCGCTGGGGAGACCTGCTGCCCCGTGCTGCCAGTGTCGGGAGAACACGCAGAAATGCGTCACCCTTGCTTTGTGTGGAGAAGTGCTTCTGACAAAAACTCACAGACTGCTTCACTGTGTCTTCACAGAAAAAAAAAAAAAAGATTTGTTTAAAAAGTGTGAAATACAAACTGTGTCCCTGGAGAAGGCAGACATTATTCAGTGAAAATTCAGCATGTTAATAGGCAGCTCCTGATTAGTGCCTGCAGAACTGATTTGCTCTCCTTTGTCTCACCTGAGGCAAACAGAGACAGATGATGGGAGCCAGCGGTGAGCATCCTCCCTCCATGGGCTGCAGACCCACGTGTCCCTGCAAGCATAGCCAGTAAGGCCCCTTCCCCGTGGGCACTGTGGTGCCCTTGGTGACACATGACTGCTGGGCACAGGGGACATGTGGAACCCGCAAGGCGAGGCAGAAGACAGGTCCTGGGCATTTTCTCTCCAGGTCTTTCTGATTGCTAATCAGGGCCTGCAAATTAAGAGATGCAAGATTTGATGGAGAAATTAGCACAAGGCACTGAAGGCTGCCTGGGCCCAGGAGCCACCAGCTACCACTGCTACCCCTCTGCTGCCACCTCCCCTTACTGCCACCGCCACCCTGCTGCCACCACCCACCCTGGCACGCTGCTCTCAGCACAAGGCCTCCCCCAGGGTGAGCTCACCCCGATCCCATCACTGTTGTGAACGACCCCCAGGGGAGTCTCAGACTCAGGGGTGCAGTGCTGGGGGCACCAACCCTCTGTAAGTCCAGTGCTTGCAGCTCCAGAAATGAGTTCCCAGTCAGACTCCATTTCCTCTCAGCCCTGCTCTGTGTACCCGAACTGCACTCAACTCCATCACGCACGAGTCTTGGCTCACGGTGCTTTTACTGTTCCGTTGTTACTGCTCAGTCCAGGCACTAGTCCGGTTTTGTTTCTCAGTTGTTAATGAAGTACTCAGCTCAGTTATTAATCTGCAATTGCAAAAGGTAGATGTGGTTGGAAGTTATTGCCAAAACTCAGTTTTTGTCAAAGAATGCTGATATGCTGGGTCTATTTGGAACTATTGAAAACTGGGTGAGAGGTGACTGCGAGAGGCACTTTGGCCATTACCCTCCTCAGAGCAGAAGTGCCTGTGGTGTTCCTGATGGCTGCTCTGGCAGCCCTTCAGGAGCTCAGCTGGAAAAGCTCAGGGCCTGTTCCAGAGCCGTGGGTCCTCCTCCACACTCTGTGCATGCCTGGGGCACGGCAGCTGTCAGAGTGTGCTCCAGGCCCTAAAGACACCAACCCTGCGCTAACCCCACAGCCAGCACCCACCAGAATTTGCATGAAACAAAGTCACCGAGCCCTGACTTAGCTGAGTCAGGGGTTCTGCTCACAGGACTGCAGTCTGCTATGGGGTAGGCATTTTTTTCTGTTTTCTTTTTCTATTAAAAGTTTTCCAAAGGTGTTGCTTAACGCAGAGAAGAACAAAACCACGTGTAATTAGCTGTGCAGTAAATGATCCCATTCAATTCACAAGAGTTTTGATCTCTGCTTTTTCAGAAGCACAGCACTTCAGCACAGGATCTTCATCTGTAATGAGAGGAACAAACCCTGCACAGCAGAGTCCTGCTGGGACTTGGCAACTTATTTCCATGAGCTGATTGTCAACAGTGGGGAATTAATGGCAGTGTTATGAACAGCGTGCATCTGCACATCGGCACTTTTTGTTGGGCGTGCATGTACCACACTTGCAATGAAATTAATTACAGAGTGTCATGGAATCCTCATCATAACACATCAGGCAGTCTTGCCAGCTATTTAATGTATGTCACAATCTCAACAAATCCATTTCTTTCAAGGATTTGCAACTTTTTCAAACATATTCTTCAATTTAAACCGTTTGTAGAGTTAAAGTCGTCGATTTGTAAAATGATTTGTGCTCTACTGATGGTGACATTTATTTGTTTTCACTTCCTTTTGAACTGTTTATTGTAAAGATTTCTCACCATTGCAGTGTTTATTGCCTAACATTTCCTTACACTGTTCCCTCATTACTTAAATTAGTTTGCCTTCGTATGTCTTGGCATCATAAGTACCCAGAGCAAACTGGATACGTGCCTGTGTCTGTGGTTAAACACGATTTCTGTGATAGTGCTGCAGTGGAAAGAACAGAAGGCACGCGCCCACTGTCACCCAGCAGCTCCACGTTACCAGTGTGTCCAGCAGTTGTCTAGTTAAAACATATAGTCAGCTTTAATAAAGAATTTAGGTACAGAATTACACATGGCTGTGTAACACCAGTTGTTAGGATTTACAGGATATCACCGGTTGTGCAACATTGAGTTCTCCAGCACAGCTCCATTGCGCACAGAAGTCACAGCTGCCCAGAAAGGCGAGGGAGTCTCCTTCCCTGCAGAGCCCCAGCCCCGCCTGGATGCTGTCCTGTGCAGCCTGCACTGGGGACCTGCTCTGGGGTGGGACTGGGGGAGCTCCAGAGGGCCCTGCCAGCCCCTGCAGTTCTGGGACTCTGGGAGTCATCTGCTATCTGTCTCACCAAGCCTGTAGCATGGCCAGCAGGGCAGGGAGGTGACCCTGCCCCTCTGCTCTGCACTGGTGAGAGCCCACCTGG
>VXAV01008633.1:28523-57682 GCA_013399715.1 Alectura lathami
GGTCACACATACTTCTATTTTCTCTAGGGAAAGAGATGTGTGTATCTGACATAATACTACCAGCAATGCTAGCTGATTTTCTGGGTAAAGTGTAATAAATAACATGTGGTTCAGAAGATTTGAGGCTGTTTCTCCTTGGGGAACCAGTAATGCTGCAGCTACTGCTATGTCTCAGCAAGCTGTCTTGCTTGTGAAGCCTTTCAACACAAGGTGAATTATTCCTTATTGTCCCACTTTCTTTTTCAAGGCAAAAATAATTTAAACTATGATCAGGGGTCTCAGGGTCTCCATCGAAAGTATGTGTATAAATATTTCCAGAACTTTCCTGTTGTGGAGAACTAGTATTGAATTGTCCACTACAGTCCTTAGTAACTAAAGTGCTTGTATTTTGTGGTGTTTTCTGTGAAATCTTTTTGGTAACACCTGTTCTGCTCACTGGAGCTGTTTTCCCACCTCCATGAGAAAGTGCTTGTGGAAAGCGTTGTGAGGAACAAGATGAATGGTCAGGAGGCCATGACGACACGCCTTGACAGTTTGGTAATTTTTCAGCGGATGGAGCAGAAGCAGCATTCAGCACTGAAGACTGTCCCTCTGGGGCAGCCTGGTTAACTGCTTCTGCACTCTGATTATCCTGTTTGACACTTTCTCTTTTTCTTGCATAATGCAGATTATGTTCCCATTCTTTCCGTCTTGGAAGAAAAGGTTCCTTTCTGCTCTCATTAGTTGGCAAAATACAGGGAGACTGACTGAATACACTGTTGGGTGGGCAATCATTTTCCTTCATTTGTACAATTCTTTTATCGCTGTTGGATGCATCGATTTTTGCAGTATTTGTTCTGGCACTGACTTGGGTTTGTCTCTTTGATCTCAGTGAGCTGGAGAGAGATGCATCATTTTGCAACATGGCAAAAGCAGAGTTATTTGGGGGAAAATCCTGGGTGTTGATGTAGTTTGTATCTGCTTGTTGAGAAACAGACTGTAATGGCATGTCTTCGGTGTCCACTTCATCTGGCAGTTTCATACCTTCAGCCTTCTCTAGTTGTGTAAAGCCTGCCTTAGTACTTCTTTGGGTAACAACAACTGAATTTCTGCTCAGTCCTATAGGTTTTGTTTGGTCCTTCAAATTGGGTGAGACAGATTCATCACTTCTGACAACAGATGAAGAAACCAAAGAGTTACAGCTTAGCCAAGGCTGACAGCCCTCGGTGAGTTCTGAAAAGGTTCTGCTTGCACTTCTTGTCAGTGTTTTGATATTTGTATTTTCTGGAGAATACATGTGAAAATCATTCAGCAGGTGCTGTGAAGCAAACTTGGCATTCCTTGTATACGCCCATTGCTGGTCATTTAAGTTAGCCATCATCACTTCAAAGCTGGTCTCAGGAGAAATAAACACATCATTGTAGTATTGAGGAATATCAGTCCAGGAAGGATAGCTCTCTTTCTTTCCATATGGAGAATTTTTTTGGTTTGCATACAACTTGCCATGAGAAGAAGTATCTCTATAGTATGACCTAGAGAGATTATTTTCTGATCGGTATAATGGATAATTTTCCCAGTTATCAAAGGACAATGGAGAAGTAGCTTTGTCAGGGCAACTAACTCTACTAAAGCAATTACTGCTTGAAATAGATCTCCTGTAGTGGTGTTTCGAGTGGTAGCATGCATATTTCTGGTTTTCTTGCGAAGAGCTAGGATATCTGCCACGGTCTGTAGCATGAAACTCCATCAGTGATTGGGTTCTAAACATCTTTTCTTGAGCTGATGTTTGTGCAGGAGAGTCTGATGTATTGTTCCATACAATAGAAGACAAAGGAATTCTTTTTGGGGTTTGTCGACCAAACCTCGGTACAAAGCCATTGCTGTTCTCCCTTGCCAATGGATGCTGTAAACTAGATGCTGATAGTTGGTCAGAAGATACCGATGACGAACATCTCCGAAGGGAACATACAGAGTGACTCCTGCCAGCTGTACCCCTGTTCGTACAACTCTTGTGCCTAAACCCACTGTTCTGCGTTACGGAAGGAGGATATAAGCTACCTTCTGAAGACCGCCCAAAAGAAACAGAAGACAGCCTGCTGCTCAGCAGGTGAGAATTTCCATCAGCTGGGTCACTGTATTTATAATGGTCTTGAAGGGTTGCCTGCTGCCAGTTTATGTACGCATTGTGCAGTTTCCTTGGTCTGATGACGATCTTGTGCTCATCTTTGGCTCTTATTGTTCTCAGTCCATCTGGGAAAAACGTGCTAGGTATGTCACTCCAGTCATTTCTGTGCTGCCCTCTGTTAGCAGTCTGCCTCTTTGAAGAAGGGAAGGCACCTCGACTGTACTGCACATTTGATGCGCTGCCAGCAGAAGCTGTCCTGTCCAATGGATCTTGGGATTGCTCCTGGGCCAGCTGGTCATCCAGATCACTTAGAACTGCACAGGAGAAAAAGATACTTGGTTTTGTTTTCTGTAATAATCTTCTGACTATTTATATTAAGAACATACTACATTAATAATTGGAACTGGTTTTGAAAGGAGTCAGCTTCTCAACGTTCAAAACGTTTTCCAAATGATGCATTCTTTGTCCACGGGACGTTTCAGTGACCACCCATTATGACTACAAGGAAAAAAAATGCACTGCTTCTTGACTAATCTCAAAACTGTTTTTTATGTAAATGCGAGTCTTTATGCTATTTAGAAGAAAACCAAAACAATTTGAAGTCTGAATTCTTCCTCACTAGCTAAATGTGTGTGTATGGGCAAACTTCACAGATCCAGTCTGTGTGCAAAATATCCCTGAAAAGTATTCACTATGCTTGTAAGTAAACGGGGACCCTTCTGCGTGATCACAGTGTGCAGTTATGAGGGAAGTGGAAGGAAACACAAAATTCTGCAAGCCATCAAACAAGCACATTCGGCAGTCTTGCAAGTCCACTGAGTTTTGTTTGGAAAAGAAGTTCTTCAATAAACTGTTGCTTATTACCTACTCTAAAATGAACACTGAAAATGGCATTTACTGGATTAAGAAAAAGGTAAGGAAATAGTTGAATAGTAGAAAACCTGTGAATCAGAGTCCTGAGAGAGCCAGTTCATTACAAGAAAAAAAAAAAGAGTTGTTTCTTCCATTTTGAACTGAGTCTTCCATTTTGAGGACATCAGCTAAGCTATATAGAGTTTTTCTGTCAACAGGCAAGTGGGTCTCAGAGGAACCACTGTCCAGCACACAGTGCTCTCCTTTCCCAGCGCTGCCAGCTCACCCACTGCTTCCTGATCATGCTTTCAATCCCAACCATGAGCTCTTGTTGGAATTCTGGGTGGTAGTGCTCTCAGAATCTGGCTCTGATCTTGCCTTGCTTCTCAGCAGTAAGAAAAAAAGAATGAGCAACATATGACTGGTTCTATGAGGGCTCCCAGGAAGGCAACTGAAGGCCTTAATGCCTTTTGCTTCTGTGGCTTGAGGCTTTACAATTCATAGAAGCAGGGCCAGTAATTCATTATCAAACTTAGGCATGCAGGAAACTGGGATGAAATTCTCTCATAACTATACGTCTACATCTAGAGAACGCAACATAGGCTCCTGGAGAGAAATGTACACACTTCAGGTGTGATTCTTCTGAACTGGAGCAGTGTGGGATGGCACGCACTCTAACAGGGACCAGCGACACATCTATGTCAGAACAGACAAAGCCAGCAAAAAGTAGCCACTACACTAGAAAGTAATGACCTTATGCTTTTGAAGAAAATTCCCTAAAACCAGTCACCACAGTCACTTCTGACAACAGTAACATCCAAACAATGTAAGCACACGCACTTACCACTGAAAAACTCCTTCTCTAGCTGTTCATTCCACTCCTGTGTACATTTTTCCATCACATCGTCTTGTTTTGCATCAAAAGAATGACCACTTGCATCAGCTGGCATTGGGGAGTTGCACATTTCAGCCTGTTGAAGATTGTAAAGCAACATGACTTCAGTGCTACGTGTGGGTTCAAGCCCCAGGCATCACATTTCACATCACAGAGCGTGTTGCAAACCACAGAGGTCAGTAAACTCCTTGTGGGTGCAAAATTCTTTTCAAGATTAAGTACTAAATTATTAAAATATTCGGCTAAGGTTTTGTAAAATTGCGTGCATTTCAGAGGCTTTTACTCATGTATAAGGAGGTTTGCTCATCCGGACCTCATACTGTAGTATGTTTTGGATACATTAGTTTGATGACCTTTTAATTAGGGGTGTCGTTTAGTTATCTTTTCCATATGCATCCTTACTGCATCTTATCTCTTCATTTAAGATTTCCTAAGCACCTTTTCCTTGACCAGCACTTTTTGAAATCCACACACTGACATCCCAAAAGAAATGTCATGATTAATGACCACTGTCAGTTTTCAGATTGCAGCATTTTCTCTTTCCACATCTGAACTATCAGACTTTACATCCTACACCTACGCCACTTTGAAAGGCTGTGATAAATGACCTTTGAAGCAGCAAAAATATCATCACCCTGTTCCCCATCAGTCTGAGCTCTGCTTTTGCGCCCAGCTGGAGAGGTTCATACCCCATCCACACTTCTCTCACCTCATGTTCTCAGATGGGAGAAGTGCAGACAGCTGCTGAACTGCTCCTTTATTTTAGCTGAGCCCCTTTGCTGTGTTTTTAATGACAACCCTTACTACTTTTTAGCTCTCGATATTTGTAACACTTCAACAGCCCAGCTATAACAGCCTGTCTATACAATAGTCAGGATTCTGTGAATCCTGATGAGATGTGTCTCAGTCACATATTAATAAAGATTATCCCTTTGTTTTTGAAGTATGAGAGAAGGGTGGTGGCTGATTTACCTTCTCTGTACCTTTGATTATATACTGTATACATTCTTAGTCCCCTCTGTGGTTATACTGTACAATTGAAGAGGTGGAAAGACATGCTAGTAATACCAGGCAATAAAGTAATTAAAATAACAAATACCATCCTTGGAGGAAATCTGTTTATTTCAACAGAGTACACATAAATTGCATCACACATAAATTTGTTTTCTTCTTGCTTGAATTGAGTATGTGCTTACAATATGGAACATTCAACCAAAGGATAATCTCCTACTGCAAAGAAGTTCACATTTACGTGGGAATTCTGTGCATGGAAACATTGCAGGAGCAGGATCTAGCTTACTGCCTGCCCATGCCAGCTACTGTTTTTCACTCTTGTACAAATGAAGGAGAACAAAATAAACACACTGTTTATCCAAAGTCAGTTTTGATTCGTTTGTACTTTTGTTACAATTGCCAAAATATGAGAAAATTTTGGTCTATGACATTATTCATGCACTTGTTTAATCATTAGGAGAGAGAGGAAACCTGATCAGAGCTAGACATAGGGTTACCTAGAAAAGCTTTCCACCTGTATAGTTGATAGGGCAAGTTCCTTTCACTGCCTCCAACAGATTCACAACTCATTTCACTCAGTGTTTAAAACAAGAACTGCTACAATAGTCTTTAGAGAGGCATTACACCATCACCCTAAACAAAGGGCATTAGAATCAGAAAAATCTGTGATTAAACATTGCTGGGAATAAAGTCAATAGGCTACTCACCATTGCCATTTCCTCCTCTTTGGGAGCTGTGCTAGCAGAATTCTCATATCTGTAGGCAGAAGGATTTACACATTGGCTTGGAGGAGGAACAGGATATCATTTTACCCGGCAGTAAATAACCACTGGTTTCTCTTTAACAACTACCAAGTGGCATTTGAAAAAAAGACTGCTTCATGAGGAATCCACCCTCTGCAAAAAAAATCCTGCTAACAAAAAAACGCTGGGGACATTTACCATTTGATTTGGCCTTGTCTGTTTACAAATGTTCTGGCTGCACTGCCAAGAATGAACTCAACCTGCTGATATCTCAATGCTTGCAACAGCCATAAAGTTATGGTTTAAATCCAGCATTACAAGAGGATATTATTATTTCCTTTTCCAAACAGCAGTCATGTAGTAGGCACTACAAATAGCTGGTAACTGCTTTGCATCTGAACGTCTAGCATTTTTCCCCTTCCGTATTTCCCCACGTACGTGCAGAGCTGTGCTCTGCCCCTGCGAAGGAGGGCAGACAGACAGCACGCTGGTTTTGGTGTGAATTTGGAGCTTGCTGACACTCATCCTAACAGCTTCTATTTTATCAATTTTTAACAAGTAGTAGAGGGCCTGTCTGCCTCCCTAGGGTGCACAGCACTGCGGGCGTCCGGCAGAGAGCTGCCTGGAGAGTTTGTGAGCAATGCAGTGTCAGAGAAGCACTGCACATCACAGGCTCTGCTGGGGGACCTGCAGGCATGCAAGTGCAGAAAGAACCAAAGAAACAAGAAGAAGGCTGGAGTCCATTCTAGTCGTCAAATCCTTAGCTGATGAATAAGCAAACCCAGACCCTTCAGAAGCCCTGAGGGAGGCGGTGCTCAGCTTCTGCTTGCTGCCAGCCCTTCCTGGTCTCAGAAGCTTTTTTCCCAGGAAGTTCGTGAGAGAAAGTGAAGGAGGGAAAGAAGGTTCTGCTCATTCCTGTTTGTTTCAAAGTCTTTTTGAACAACCTTGTTCTTAGGCTCTTAAAACCCTCCTGTGCTCAGGCAGACGATTTTATTGTGCTTCAGCAGCAAGTAGAAACCGGCTTGTTGGCAGGCTCTTTGTGGCCAAGCCTTTCCTCCCCAAGTGCTTTGTCATTTGTTTGCAATGTGCTTGCAGGCAGGGAAGAACAGTTGAAAGGTGCAATTTGTTTTTGCTTCTGTAATTGTGAACTTTAAAACCAAGACTCCTCTCTGCCATGCGGTCCAACTGAAACCAATGGAAACAAGCCTGGTGATCTCACCGGGTTCGGATCAGGCCAGGCAATCCAAATCTGACATTCCTAACTTTTCTTTGTAACACTGGATGTGAACAGCCATTAATTCAGTGGGTTACCGCTCCCTGTGAATAAGGTTTGCAGAATCAGGACTCAGAGGTGCATGTAACTCCTTCTTTAAACCAAAACAATGTTGGTATGTTTTAATGTTTCTACCACAAATCATGAATTAAACATATTTCAGAATTTTTACAATCATTTCCTGCAAACCAAGCTCAGCGAAAATCTGTGTTTTAGCAAGTTATCTCAATTTTAATTACACACATAACAAAAATGTAAAAACTTTGCTAGAAGCTCTCTTCTTCAGCTTTACTGTGCAAAGCTGCTCCCTGCTGTTCTCTCTGCTCAGTGCTGTGCCCGGTGCAGAATTAATTGCTCCGCGCAATGGAGCTCACATGAAGCAGACGCTTCAGTGAGAAATCCCTTCTGACAGTCTGGGCAAAAATCAAATTTTCATTTGCACCTCTGGCATTATTCTAAATTCCTCCATGTCTTTGTTGTCGCTGTTCTTTGCGAAATAACTGGTCATTGCATCCTGCTTTGTCTTCCTCCTTGCCAACTTACACAGACAAGGTAATTTTAATCTTTTCCCCATGTCAATCCCTCCACCTCCTAAACTGCCTCATTTTTTTTTTTTTTAAACTCTTTCAAGTCTTTCAGCATTTCAAAAATTAGAGTTTTTTTTTTCTTTCCAAATAAATATTGTTTAATTTTAGGAAAGGGTAATTCAGTTTCTCTTTTGGTTAAGGCTATTAAGCAATGTTTACATTATTTCACACACACACACAAACACACACTTGTAAACATTCTCCATAAACAGAAAAAAAGTTAAATTACTGCTCAAGCTCAAAAATATTTGCCATCAAAACCACACAACTTACTTTGGAAAAGCAAGGTTATTTGTTAAACATTTTCACTTATATATATATATATACACTTATCTATATGTTATGACAACAGAATGTAAGATTTAAAGTAGGACTGTACTACTCTACTACTACCACTACCGGTAACAGTAATATAAATCCACACATTGAAATCTGCTGCAAATTGCTATTTTCACTGCGGCACCTGTCTTCCCCAGGCCAAGTCCACGTTCCCTAGTGTCAGATTGTAATCCGTTTTCTTCCAGCCTATTCTTATCAGTGTTACCTAAGAAGCCAGCTGAGCAACCAATGCATAACTTCAACGTGCTGAAAACACAACTAAATAGCATTGCTTTTCCAGTATGAATAACACTCACATATCAGAAGAGCAAGAATGAATTCAAGAACAGCGAACACCCTTGAACCAAATACAATCAAACGTTTCACCCCCTTCAAAATACAGTTACAAACCTTTTATTAGCATCTTCTGCATCTCCACATAAGCATACTCTTTTTTGCAGTATCCATAGTTATTTTCAGACCAAAACACCACCACAGCTGATGAAACTGTCTGTCCAGCACAAAAAGGACCCTCCAAACAGCCAGTAGCGCTCAGGCAGCTAAAGCCTCTGCCAGGCAGAAATACTTACGGGATTTATGCTGCTGCCTCCTATTGTATTTCTCTAACTCTCCAGAATAACCCTACCTGGCGAGAGGCAGGTTATTTCAGCGCTTTGCCTATGCATCAAGCAAACCACATGCCACGGCAACACCTAGAAGAGGGTGGGGGAGGTTTTCAACAGAGAGGCGTGACTTGAAAATGTGGCAATCAGCTCAGCTACACGTCAGGACTGACTTGTTTATTTTTCAAGCTGTGCGCTGCAAGAAACCAAAGGCATCCGAATCTAAGATAGGACAGATTTTCTGTAGAAAAGCGAGATAAATACTTGTGAGAAGAGATGATGCAATGAGCAGGCACAATTTATGTTTTTAAGAAATGATTCCAGTGCTTAGCTTCCCCTTTTGCATCACCACGCTGGCACTGAGTGCTCCGACTCTTGTGGGGCCGGGAGCCCGTTGGCACGACACTCAGCCCGCAGCCTCGTGCCACGTCCCAGCACCTGGGGCGTTCCCTGCTGTAGGAAGAAGGAGGGAGCAGGCGACACGTACAGGTGTCTGCTATAAAACTCTGCAAATGTTTTGTTTTGTATTTTTCCCCTATGCCGCATTGCTATGTAGGAGAACTGTTACCAGCAAATATCCAAGACATTAACCTCGCTGCCTCTCTTCAAAGCTCTCCTTACCCCTCTTGCTTTGATACAAACGCTCCCCAATGGCAAGCTGCTGTACTACAAAACCTGTGTATCTCACTATTCACCATTTCTGGATTCTCCCCTTCTTTGTTTCCCGCAGCTGTTCCTTGTCCCAGTGCCATGCCATGGAGCAGGGACCAACCCAACACCCTCAAACACTGAAGATCAGATCTTGGTGTCAAAGCTCTTGCAGCTTCATGCTTTGATTTTAAAGCACTACACAACGCCCCTTCACCTATGATTGCCAGCCCTGAGCATTACCCTAAAAGATGTACACAAAAAGAGTAATATTTCATTCAGGTGTTGGTGGTACCTGGAAAAAAGGGACTATATAGGACAAAATTAGGAGAAAACAGCTTAACAAGCCTGACTGCAACCCCTGTATCCTCTGAGCAGTGGCTTTAACCCTGTGGATGTGAGGGGGAAGGATGCTCTTCAAACACCGTAGCTCTGGCACTGCTGATGTGCCCGCCCTTGGTCCAGCTCCAGCTGCAACCAAAGCCCTGATGAAGCACCAGAGACAAAAGCACCAGGAGCCGCCCTGTTTGCCTGGCTGGAGCTCCAGGCCCAGCTCTAAGCTGCCTCTGGGCTAGAAACAGTGGGAAATGCTGCAGCAGGGCTGCCTGGGGCCCATGCTCCTGCCACAGCCCGGGAAAGCGATGCTTCCCTGTTATGTCACTGCCAGAGGGCACCAGGTCCCCACGCGCCTTACACCTTGCCCTCCTGCAGGGGCATTAAACAGAGCACAGCCACTGCTGTCCAGGGGCTGCTAGCATAGAATCATCTGAGTTGGAAGGGACCTTTAAAGGCCATCTCGTCCAACTCCCCTGCAGGGAACAGGGACAGCTACAGCTGGATCAGGTTGCTCAGAGCCCTGTCCAGCCTGACCTTGAAGGTCTCCAGGGACGGGGCATCCACACCTCTCTGGGCAACCTGTGCCAGTGCTTCACCAGCCTTACCTTAAAAAACTTTTTCCTTATGTCTAGTCTAAAAAGAAGCATGAAGCTGCAAGAGCTATACACCTACAACCTCTGTGCAAAACCTGAACAAAACAGATTCAGCCAAGAGACTTCAGCTATTACTTGCCACTTAATCCTTATTCTTCTAACACATAACAAATAATCTCTCATTACACGACCAAGTAAAATGGCAGCCTTCCTGCAAGAATTTTAACCAAGTTTTCTGAGCAAAACACAATTCACAGACTTTTAAAAGTTAAAAATAAGGTATGCTTTCATTATAGCTCACCGTGGTTGCTTCGGAGTCTGGTTTTTCCTTGATTTTCTAAAGGAGAAAAGCCAAGCAAAAGGTGATCTGAACCCCAGGAAGGAAGCTGAAGTGTTCTTCTGTGCTTGAGGATTTGTGTGGGACGACATTTTGAGTTCTTTGTGATCTAAAAATAGCATAAAAATTAGATTTGTTTCAAGATCTTATTAAAAACAGTATTAAAAATGAACATTTAAAGTCACATTTGCACAACTTTCTTTTGCTCACCATTTAGACCAGTAAAATCCAATTTTACTGACATTTTTGGACAGAGTATGTGACACTCTGACTTCTAATGACTAACTAGAAGGCTGAGAGAAAGACAAACAGGTCTAAAGTTTCAAAAAGTACTGTTGTTTTTGGGTCACACGTGAGATAACTGAGGCTGATTTTCAGAATGCAATCAGCACGCAACCACTTGAAAACCAGAAGCATTCTAAAATAAAGGCAAATCTGACATTTGAAAATTGAGGCACCCACAATCATTATTCACTTCCTTTTCACTTTTGTAAGAAATATAAATATCAGAACCCTGAATGTACAATGGATTAATGGACTGCAATATAAGTACGTAACAGGAATCCAGTATTGTGTATCATACAACTCCTTACGACGGATTCCCTGGGCCACTCCAAGGCACTGGAGTGCATATTTTCTGCTGTAAACTGCCTACTGGAACCGTTATTTCAAATGCAAAATATCACAGATTATTTCTTTGGGAAGGTTTTGATCTGATTTCTTCAACTGTAATAGGCTGATGGGAATAAACCCAGCCTGCTGTAGAAGCAGTCAGTGGGAAGGAAAGGACAGGCACTGCTCATGGGGGAGGGAAAGAAACTGCAGGGTCTGCTGCTGCAACCTGCCACAGGACGCTAAAGGACAGGAGGAAACAAGGCTGCACTCAGGGATAAAGCACTGCAACTTCTTTTCTTCCCATTTAAAATATCATGTCTGAAACAACACGACAGCCTGAAAAAGGCTTATCCAATGAGCACAGGAGAAAGCAAGGTGTCACCAATAAAAACAGCAAGAGGCAATATTTGGACCTAGTCCAAAATGAAGTGAATAATTCATGTCACATGACTTAAATCCTTTGTGTAATTGCTTTCACTGGTGACAATCACTGTGCATTACGAAATGCTGCTTCCTTTCCCTCTTCAGAGCCTAACCTCTTGGTGGCATTGTTGGGCTTGCCAATGAAGGTGACACCAGGCAAGCCCTACCAGTGCTGCCACATCCAGGATGGCCTAGGGCTGTAGGCAGAGAGACACTCTGGGTAGAAGCAGAATCCTCTGTTCAATTGCTGACACAGCTGGAAATAACAGAGAAGGAGGCACACAACCCCTTCTTTAGTTCTGAAGTAGAAACAGCAGTTTTCAGAGCTAAATACCAGGGGAGAACAATCACACAGAGCTTGGTTAGCTTATGCATCAGTTAGACTGCCTTTGAAAGCGAAAAACAGACAGCTGTGGGCTGGCTGGGATGCTGGCAGATCAACAGGCAGGAGAGAGGGAGGTCTGTTCTGTGGAGGGCTGTTGCTTCAGTACTATTTTTAAGCCGGCTTCCCAGGCTGTGGCACCCGCCCTGATAACCAGCACGGCGTGCCCTTAGCCCAGTGCTACCAGGAAAAGCTGTCTGCCAGCGCAGCCGAGCCTCTCACCCAACCCATATCACCTACTTATTCCACACGTCGTTCAGGTGCTTCCAATCTCTTTAAGAAAACCAGGTAAGGCTGAAACAGGTTTTGTAGGAAGCAAATATCACGACAACTGGGAAACCACCACTATATTTACTGTAAAAACAGCAGCTATGGGTTTTCTCTTGTGACTCATAGCTCTGCCTTTAACAAAATCTGCTCAAGGAGACACCTGTTTTGAAAATGTATTTTTGGCAAAACTTTGACACAAGAAGAAACTCAGTGCAATGTCAGAAACTCCTTAGCTGTTAAATTCTGAAATGCTCTGACAGTGGTTTGGTGACCATTACCTTATAGGTAAGGAACCAGGAAAATGCAACTTACTGCTCTTCTTGCTGTTCCTTAGCTGATGCTCCAGCGGTGATTTTAGCATTGTATTGACATCAATGTTATTCTGAAATTTTTTTCTTTGTATTTCTTCAAACCATTGTCCAGTCACTCCTTGCAGCCCTGTTTCAGATTTCTTTATCTCCATAAGTTTTCTAGAAGGGAAAAAATACACCATTTATTTTTAAGCTATTTTAGATTTCGCAGTTGGGAACTCTCCCTGTTGTTCATCTAAGTGTTTGCAGTATATTTCTACGGACAGTGTGTCTGAAAAGAGATACAGTGGGACATTATACATTCACAGCAAACACATGGAAGGCTTCAGTGAGAGCAGAACTCCCCCGCTTACCAATAAGACTGTGTGACTGGCTGAACTGGACTATTCATATGCCTGCATTACTCTCTGCCTCCAAGTGCATCCTTCTTCCTTGCAAAACGAGGTAATAATTCATAAGCATTACAAAACTAATTGAAAGTAAGATTAGGTCCAGGCAATAACTGAATTTAAATAAATAACACTATAATAAAGCAATTCTTACAATATTTATTCAGTCATTTAAGCAGAAGCAGTAAGGAGATTATTCTGATTTTCACAAGGAAGCTCGCTGAGGCCCTGACAGTGGGGTGCCCACTGCACAGCTTCTCTGTAAAGGAGACTACTGAATTCAGCCAGTAGGTATTCATGCGACATGTTCAACGTGTTTGTCACATCTTCCTCTTCCCTTGCTGCACAGTGATTCTGCCTGTGTTTGATACGCCCGCAAGCAGCTAACAATGGCCATGGAAGCAGACAGGAGGACTGACCAAGCTACACACATGTGACTACAAATGAAGAAGATGCTTGGGAGCAGGTTCAGTTTTTACACCAGGAGCTCACAGGTTTGTATTGTTAATCTGGACATAAAAGAATAACGCACACTTGCAAAGCAGCCTGGATAGCGCAGCTTGCTTCTTTTCAAATTATATTACACAAGTGCCTGAAGTACAAATGCAAATATGGCAAATCCACACCCAACTTATTCTGGAGGCAACAGAGTGAGACGTTGTGCGCAGCCTGCAGATGTCATGCCAGTGTTGTATCACGGCCCTCATGTAAATATCCCATCTTAATCTCTGGGAAGGAGACTTGTTCACCCTCTCAGCAAACACACATTATTCCAGTTATCGGTTTAAATAAAAGCTCTTGTTCCCTCTTTGAGTTTCACAAAACAAACTTTAAGTGTCTAATGTCTAGTCTGGAAACGGATGTGTGTCCATCTGGAGTCGATACAGGCTGCACCGTCCCTACCAGCACCTACTGTTCATCTGCTGGCCACTGACGAATAGGAGGGCAGGAGAAAGACATTTTTGCTAAATGAGTATTTCCCCTGAAGAAGATCAGCAGGCACATGCATGAGGGCTTGACATTTCAAATAAACTTATTACAGAGGCAAAGATGTTAATCATCGGCGATACTGCCACGCTGCGGGAATGATTCAGCGCGGGGAACGCCATCTGCAGCGTGGAAAACAGCCTCGCAGTAATAGGAAGCAGGAGGAGGAGATGAACAAAGTGCTTTCGTGTGCCAGCTCCATGACCTCACCACTGTGGCTAACCAAGCAAAGGGGATCCGGGACCTCAGGAGGAGCAGGAGCGCTCGGAGCCAGGCATGAGGTATGCGGGGAGCGGCTGCAGCCGGGGCGAGCGCCTGGAGAGTGCGCGGGGCCGTTCTGCCGAGGTCCCGAAGGTGGAGACCACCTCCTGCAGCCCAGCCCTTCCTACAGTGCTTTAAAACAGCCAGAGCTCAGTTGTTTTCCTCGCCGACAGAC
Source organism: Alectura lathami (assembly GCA_013399715.1). Lineage (NCBI taxonomy): Eukaryota > Metazoa > Chordata > Aves > Galliformes > Megapodiidae > Alectura > Alectura lathami. Next base: position 42,660 of record VXAV01008633.1, read on the forward strand.
GAGGCTACCAAGCAACCTGCAGAAGGCACAGCTGGGCTGCTGGGGGACGCGGAGGCGCGGGCAGGAGTGACACCGCACTGAGCAGTGGCACCTGATGGCAGCAGCCCCAGCAGCATCCTTCCGACGTCACTGTCCCGGGAAAAGTCTCCAGGGTAACTACTGCGGGGAATTCTTACATCATTTCTCCACAAATATCTGTTTGCTTTCAATGTACGCATTGGAGACAGAAGAAAAAAAAAATATTAAGAAACCACTCTAGCATCTACCGTATCAGACACTGCATGAGTGTGCCTACCACTGAAAAATGTATTAAAATTTTTGCACAAACTCTGATGTTAACATTTAAACATTGTAAAACATTTGCTGGTACGTTTGCTACTATCTGTGCTCATTACCTGTGCGTGTGCTGCATTTGCATGGTGCTGTCACCCCCAGCTCATGAAATAAATCCTTTAAATCCTCTTGAGTATTTGTATTTACATGCAGATGCACACCCACAGATGGAACCCTATGTATATACAGTTATGTGAGTACAGAATAATATTAATATATGTGTAATTGCATATCGTACGACTATTAAACATTTCTCATTTGCAGTGACTCCCAGCCAAACCGCATCATTTCACCCTATACCTGCCCTGCCAAGTCTGCATGCCCCTCATGGCTGTGAACTGCAAAGGAAGCCCATCTGGAGGAACAATTACAGCAGGAGATGGTATCTGCAGTCAAAATTGCAATGAACTTGCCTTTGAGGCAGTGCTATCGTTACTTGGATTGCAAACTACATATTGAGACACTGCTCCCTAGGAATGTCAGGACACCTAAATACCCTCCGCACCAAATGCACTAACCCTGCTTCCCAGTCTGCTCCATCCATCCTTCCTCCTTCTTTCCCTCCTGGACACTGAGCCGCCTCCTCCTGGGAGGGGACAGGACAGCCCAGCTGGGACCGGCAGCAGCACCTGTACGCTGTCACAGGATTAAAGGCAGCACCGGTCCGGTGACACCCAGGAGCCTGCGCCACAAATTGGAGCAGCCAGCGAGCCAGCATGACCTCACTGGCTGAGCCTCTCCAACTTTTCCCATCAGTTATCCCACAAAACATCTAAACCAATGAATCACTTGGGAGCAATTCCTTCGCAGTGTTTTTCAAAACATCTCATCCTCCTTGGCATTAGCATGTCCCAGTATTTCTTATGCAGACTCATCTACGCAAAAGTTAACCCACATGGGTGTATGCGTTGGACTTCCACGTGCAGTATCATAACTGTCAGCAGAGCTGCAGCCTCCCCCTGTCACTTCCTGTTAGGATAAGGAGCTTTAATTGCTACTGCCAATTTTTTTTTTTCTACCATCCTCATACTGAACATAGAACCAAAGACAGAAGTGTAAGGTGGTAGAAACTGGGTTACCAAACGGGACGTGTGGGGACATTTCTGCTGTTTGCAGGGAGCAGGGAACCCAATTTCTCCTTCATAAAAGTGAAAGTTGTTGGTTTCAGTAGAAGCAGGATTTGGCCCTACACCACTCTTCCCATACACCAGGGGAGAACAGACACAGGGCAACCACTGAGCAGCAGGAACCACCCTGGATCAAAGTCCTCAGTCTGAGATGTGAAAGCTGAAAGGGCTGCGTATAAAACCAGGGAGGGCCGCAAGCACGCGCTAACAAGTACAGCAGGACAGTTCATCTGCAAACCAGTTACCTAAAACAAGCTTGTGTCTATACTTTGTTTATATTCCTCACTTTGCCAGTGAGAAAAGGCTAAGATGCTACAAAACAGTGCCTGAAGAAGCAGTTCTTTCCCAACATTTCACTTCAACTTACCACCTTCCCACTGCTGTATGCATTATGCCACACCGAAGAACTGCACAACTTTATCATTTCTATGGCCAGTTAATGTTCTAGAAAACTACGGCTGTTATCACTGCCCTGGATAGCTCTCAAGAGCATACACAACAATATTTCCTTACTTACAGCTCCTTTTGATGCTATAAAAATGTCACATACAGACATACCTTAAAGATCTTATTTTAAAAAGAGGGAAAGAAGTATTACTGACAATGTTAAAGACTACCACAGCTGAAATAATTAAAAGAAACAAAACTATTATCCACCATTTCACATATCATAGCAAAAAAAACCCTAACATTCTGGTTTCCAAGGTGCCAAAGAAGCTTCTGTATCAGGTTAATCCTATCAGGAAGAGAAATAGGCATACAGAGAGCCCAGGTACTCTTTCCTCGTACGTCAGGCAGACAGTAGGTCTGTTCTCTAAGGCAGACTTCTTTCTCTGTAGCTGGTATTTTTTTACTCACATCAAAGAAATCTTTTGTTTATTTTTCTTTCTTACTGTTTTCTATTTGGCTAATGTCAATAAAGCAAGTCATCTTCATTACTATATGTAAAACAGTACAAAGAAGTATGTGAATCACAGAGGAAAACTGACTCCAATGTTTTGATTGCATACACAGGACAGTGGAAAAAATCAAACTGAAAAAAAAAACCACTTTTTTTTTTCCTTTGGCCTTTACATTTGTAGAATTAAGCATTCTCTGGAAAATCAAAGCCTCCTTTGTTCTGATTAACAAAACATTGCATTGGTAATAATTGTTGGATCTAATCTGCTCGGTCGATGTCAATCCACCAGTCAGATTGCATTTCCTTTTCCCCCCAAATACTTGTCTTACTGAGTCTTCATAGTTTTCATTATAATTACTGCTGCTTTTACTATTTTTTATTACATATGGATTTTATAATGCCCCTTAACACACTAATTTGCCTTCAGAAGACATATTTGTCTGAGTATCTGACCAATAAAACTAAACATAAGTAAGGGCAAAGAGCAGTTGCCACAACAAAGATCAAAGAGTGTGTTGGTTCGCACCACTTTCTGACAGTGACCCAAATACCAGCAACCACAATGGACTGTCTTTCACTGCCTTCAGCAGGCTGCTGGAGAGTCACCTAGTGGTGACACCGCAGGATGGAGAGGAGTAACAAAGTGCCACGAACGGTTCACCTTAAGGACAGGGGAAATCTTTCCCAGCCCAGCTCTGAACTATGCAGGATATGTTTTCAATCCCGCTTTGACCCATGCATCAAGTTGCCATCTTGCAGTTATCCCCAAATATTTAGACACTGAAAATGTGTAAAACCAAGAGAAGGAAGTGGGGAGAAAGTGAAAAGGGCATTTATTTTCTCTGTAGCCTTTCCTCCCGGACTGTATGAGGCAGAAGTCCTCCAGACAACAAATACACCACATCTGCACATAATTTTGATACTCACCCTGTAGTACATTTTCAAGCTGCAGGTAGGGTTACTTACGCAGATAGCTGCAAACAGCTGCTGACATTTTGTCCCCAGAATATTTCATTGACAACAGACATCAAAGTCACACACGAAGTCTTGTTAAATATGTCAGGGATACAGACAGGGAATATGTGCGTTAAAGGTAGAACATCTTTTCTGCCCTTACTGAAGTTCCACCCTGTTTGCTACATGGGAAAACCTGTCTATTCCCATCTCTCTTCTTTCTAACTGAAAAGTAGGCAAAACATAAAATGTGACCCAGAAATTTTAATACATTATTGATTTGCACAATTCTTGTGGCACTTCACAAAGCTTCAGAACTCTGAGAGCAAAGGAACAACCAGTAGCATCCCTTAAAATGTAGGAGCCAGAATGTCCTTCAGACAAAACAAAAAGCAGCACTCTGTTCAGTGGTTTCGTTCCTTATATTAAAACTGATCATCTGCTCTGAGAAACCCTAATACGAGAGCACATTGATTACACTCAAGCTGCAAAGACAGTGAGATTATCGGCATGATACGTTATCATCAGACTCCTACTGCATGCTGAAATACTTCTTTCCACTCTGTAACTCACAATGTCTTTTCTGTCTATGTTTTTTAATTTGAGCCACTCCGCACAGTGACTAAAAGTTCTCCCTGCTTTATTCCCCAGGCACTAATTTATTATATGAAACTATACACAATGAAGATCCTGCAGACTTCTTGTTCTAGCTGCTGTTTTCCTTCACTGAGTCCAACACTCCATTTCCTCTTGAAGCTTTTACCCCCTGGGCAAGAGCGCAGAATGACACTTACCTTTGGACCAAAAAAATCCCACAGAATCTTGTAAGGAGCTGCCAACAGCATTTACAGGGTCTGGGTTCGTTCTCACGCTGACCACATACCTTTCTTCCCTCTGCTCTGGCAGCTCAGGAATCAGAAGTTCTCAGCTAAAGCTCAGAAATCAGCAGCCCAATGACTCTCTCAATAATATTAGGTTTTTAAAGCACAGCGTACTGCAAACTGAGATCACTGGAGCTGAGGGTGTATTAATCACCTCTCTCAAGCTCAAAGCCTCAAAACACTGCTTTTAACAATAAACCATTATTTTAGCAGCTGCCCTGGGTTTACAGTGAAAATATTATTTCAGCCCTTCTGGAACAAATAGAAAAGGCTGTAAGTATGTGTCTTTTCTTCGAGTTTACAAATATGAAAGCTTTTAGTCCTTTAGGCAGCTGGTCAGCAGGAGTGAATGAGGTCAGGTACCACTGGCAATGTCACCGCTGCCAGCGAGTCTCCAGCTTGGGCTGATTCTCTGCTATTTCCCCTACATGAAGCACAACACAGGGGGAAGTTCCAATCTGAGAACATTTTACAGATGATTTACAATCTCTGTAAATGGCAGATCCAAATCAGATGGGCAAGGTGTTAATTTGTTATGCTGTCAATACTCACAAGCTACCTACCAACATTATGTGGCAATAACAAAACAAATTCATGATGCAATGGAAAGGAAGGCTACCTATCATTCTTTAAAGCCTCTGAATGATAGTAATTAATATCTCTAATGAGATGACTCCATTAACAGGAATTTCCATTAGCATTAATAGATGCTAATGGGTGCAATGGATTTAATTCTCCATGCAAAGTTTCTGATTTGTTTCTAGGGATAGATGAAGTCTCAATCCAAAAACATTGAATGACAAGAGTAAATTTTGGGCTCCTGAATTTCTGTCCTGGAGGCCTTACACAGAAATATGGATATATATCACGTGTTCCGCGTATGCAGTGAATCTTAGATCTCTGAACTTTTAAATTACATTAATCAATGTACTTCAGCATGCAAAGCCAGACCAGTGGGGCTAATGCAGGTCTGGAAATCTGAGACAAATCTGCTTCAAAAGGTGGTGCTGGGGTTGGAAGGGTTGACACTTTGGAAGGCTGGGAATCAGGTCTGCCAGTAAATCTGAAGGTAATGATTAACAGCAGATCTATTTACTCTTCCAGGGCAGAGCTGCTAGTTGATTGTAGGACCATTTACAGATACTGATAGCATGCTTAGAGACTGCCATCTATGCAAGTAATTTACAGCTCAGCTATAAATTTAACTGCCTTACAAAGATATACAAGGGAGATGTTGTTCCTCACATTGCACGACTTTATTCAAAACTTTTCCTAGTTAACAATATAAAAGAAAACAAACAAGGCAAAAGAAACAGGCCAGATGAGAATGCCGAATAATAGAACTTGGTTTCAAACAAAGACAAAGGTCTCATCTCTGACAGCAAATTTCTGGACCATGGACCTAGACAGACCTCTAAAATTTGGAGACTACAGATTCAGGTTTAGACATCTGTTGGCACAGGGCTAAGGTTGAGGCCTAAGGCTCTCAAAATATACCTCAGGTGATTGTGCAGAGTCTCACACACAATTGAAGCAAGATTCTAATCGACAGAAGTAATACAGAAGAACACAGTGTAAGTACACCCTGCTTATGTGTTACTACAACACAGCAAAAACATTATTTACATTGCTTTAAGTTAAGGAAAGCAGTCATAAGAATGGATGTAAACTCTAAAAGTTGACACAGTGAATGTTTTTCACCTGGAAATACAACACTGATATACATGTATATTATACAATTACACTGCCCCTGGTATAGTGGCTTAGAATCTCCAAATTTATCACATCTCAGGAAATTGAAACATTATAATACAATGCCACTTACATTTATGTAATTTATATATGCAAACATAATTTTATAAAAGTATTTATGTAGATATAAATACATATTTAAGTTCATTCAAGTCACAGAACACAGAGCCCCTGAGCCGTGTTGCTGCAGCTCTCCCATACTGCAGATCTCTGCACTTGGGCCCTCATCTAGAAATCCAAAGATACAGTAAGCAGAAGTATTGCAGTTGGCTGATTATTACAACCACAAATCAAACTGCATGTAATTTACATGCAATAAAGTGCAAATAGACTGCACTTGTCATCATTAACTCTTAGCTTTTATTTTGTGGTTTTGATGTGTTTGGTCAATTAGTATGGTACCAATATATATATCAAATTATTTTTGATGTAAAAGTGATCAAAAGAGTATAGGTCCAGGCAGGACTTTTAAATGCAGGCATTTAAATAGAGCTTATTACATTTAACAGTGTTAACATAATAGTCTTGCTACAAAGAAGGATTAGAAACACATTGAATGTGAACATTTAGATGCAGAAGTCCTCAGGAAAAGTTCCCAATTTTCCCCTACTTTATTATATATTTCTTACATGAAATGTGTGTTTTAAAAAGTTTCAGACTGTCAGCGCTAGGAAATTAAGTAATTTTTAAATTTAAAACCAGTACAGGAAAATCAGAATTGAGGTCTGCCCTTAGCCTGTAAATTCCTGTATTAAAGTTATGAAACATGGAAGAAAACAGGGTCTCTGTGCCAAAAGCTCGAAACTCCATTTGGTGAAACTACATGTGGTTTGAAAATTAGATTCAGAGAACAAACAGATTTTAAAGGATGATTAAACTCTGTATAGATAATCACTAATAAAACCTAAATTTTAAAGAAGAAAAGGAGATAGATTTATCAAATGTTATCAAAGCAGTATCTGATACAAACCACTGAAGTCCTGACATACAGCCCACTAAGCTTTACTCCCAGCTGTTAGTCAGGCTTCTCCAAAGGCCACATCTACGAGAGCTGCAAGTGCTGCATGTCTAGATGCACCTGAGACAGACTTCACACTGCATACCTCAGGAACACAAACCAGCGAACTACAGCACCTCAGGCTTCACCATGGAAAGCACAATCCCACCCAAACCCTTGCTTAGGTGTGTATTCCAGCAGACGCTGCGCTCTTTCACAAGCCTACAGGACACACACAACCTGAAAACACCAGTGGTGCACAGCTGTGCCAGCACCAGGGGAGATATCCAGCCACTAAGAAGACAAATTGTCCCTCTTCCTTTCCAACACTTTTTTCACTTTCTGGCATAACCAATTTAATACTTTGCCTCGACTTAGAAGAAGATATCTATCCACAAGCTTAGAGGTAACCCTGGGCTTAAGTCTCATCTGTTTCACCAAGTTCCTTATTTTTGTCACTCCTAGTAACATCAGCAAGTGGTCTAGATAATAATAATCATCATTACCATCATCTTGATTTTCATTTTTACAACATTTTCTCAGCTAAAAATGCATACTTCAATTTGAATCCTGGCACAAGTGTGAATGAGCTTGGATGGAAGAGCCCTGAGCGCATCCTTCCCGCTCCCGCAGGTTTGGCTGCCTGGGCACGGGGTCAGCTTGGGAAGGGCAGAGCTGGTGGCCTTGGAGAAAGCTCCTGTGAAGCAAGCCAGAGGCCTCAGCAGGAACTGTCCCTCCTTCCTTCAGGAGCTGCTTTTAAGTTGAGGCTATCCTCTTGTGCTCTGCCCAAGCCACAGCCCAGAGGTGTCAGAGCTGTGTCTGGGCATGGCCTCAGCCCTGATAATCTGGGCCTGGACCCCTGGCTGATGTCCCCACCTGACCCCTGCCAGCCATGTCACCCCAGCCTGCTTGGCCATCACGGGGTCATGACTGACGCCAGCTAGCAACATCAGGCCTGATCCTGACCCTGCTGCGACCTCATGGCCTGGTCTAAGCCCTGTGGTGTCACGACGGCCTTGTCTGGCAACGGGGGCAGGAGCTGCCCCGAGCCTGGGGGTGGGACAGGCCTTGATGGCGAGGCCCTGCCCTGCCCTAATGGCCCCATGGAGACTCCCATGGATCCCGTGGCCCCAGGTCCCAGGACAATGTGGGGAAGGCAGACATACATGAGTGCCCAGCTTGACAGGCTCCTCCAAATGTAACACACCACAGAAAGCCCTACTGGGCCCAATTCTGCTACCACACACACCGAAGAAACCCCTTGCCCCCAAATACAAATAAGTGCACAGCTTTGGAGGAAGGGATCAACCCATCATAATACTGAAATAATTTTGCTATGAACAGATATGAGCAGAGACCTGGCAGCAGTGCCATCTCGACCCTGCTTTTTAAGTGTGAAATGAGTTAGCAGAGGTCGGGTTAGCTAGAACAGATCCACAGGGCAAAACTGAAACAGAAAACGGCAGCTGCTCCCCTGCAACTCCACCACAGCCTGTAATCCACCTGGCCTTCCTCAGCTCACATAAAGTTACTGTCCTCTATCTACTTCAAGCCTCTCTGCAACATTATTATTCTAAAATAGCCAAAAGGAAAAAATTGTGACAGTATTTTGATAAGCAACTTAACAGTTTGCTTTTGGTTATGGTAAGCAGCCCCTACTTAAACAAGGGGAGTCCAAAAGTGGGGTTATTTATGACAGTAATTGTTTACCAAACTCAGAAAAGGCTTTTAAATCACAGTCTTTCCTTCCACTTTTTCTTATGTTTACACTTACTTTTAGCATAGTAGCACTTCAGGGCTTCAAGGACCTGTTTTCATAAGTGTTTACAAATCACTAAGCATGCCACAGTATCAGGAGTATATAATAACAGCATCTCCTTCACAAGCAACACACAATAGGGCAATCGTGCCCTGAAACATCTCGGGTGGAGTATCTCTTATGAAAGAATTTCTTTATTAATGCTTTGTTCAGGGTGGGAGCACCAATGAAACCACAATATACCTGAGTGCCTGTGTCGTGGCATCCTGCTCTTCTCACCCATGCCGCTTACGGGTACTTTGGGGTTGATTCTAAAAATTACTTCTAATTATTACTAGTTGGGGCCTTAATCTAAATCTTTAACACACAAGAAGTTATTCTTAGTCTCTGAGAGGCTGCAAGAGGGTCAACAGATCTACCTCTGTGAGTAAGTCAAAATTACTCCGGGTTAAAGAACGCGATATTAGACCTCTCAGAATGTAAGGAAGTCAGAATAACTGAAGCACCAAGAGAGGGTTGAGTATGGCTGCACCTTTGCAACAAGTACCTTCTGAGGCTAGGAGTATGGAAAAAAAAAAGTTGAAAAATACATTTCCTACACAGTGTTTTATTGCCATCTTCTGTAGTCAGACCTGTGAGGGTAAATGTCAGCCAACAGAATGCGATGAAGAATTAGCTGCAACAAAGGATGGATGCAGTAAATGGTCTGCTGTAAGGCAGTGAGAACGGCTGTGTTCCTGTAAAAACTACATCCAAATAGTTTATTGTAGAGACCATTCAGAACAAAGTTAAGGAGGGGATTCATCTTTCCCACAAGAATTATATGCTGTTAATGGGTCACCAAGACAGAAGCAGTGAGTAGTGCTGAGTGTACCTCCCAATTAATTTATTTTGCTTTCATCTTTGAATGGGAGGATAAAAAATGAGAGGATAAAATGAAACCAAACCTCTCCTTTGCTGCATATGCAAATAAAAATAAAAAGCAAAAGCAGAAATCAACCTGGAAATAAGCAAAGCAAAACAAAAGGAACTGAGTGCTCTTCTGTCCCAAAAGCTCAATTTTCTTTTTTTTTTTTTTTTTTTTTTCCCCCAATTCCCNTTCCCCCAATTCCCATTCATAAACAGGGTCTGATGCCCAAGATATGCTCTGGGGCTGGTGATTAATTTTTTCCCATTCTTCCTACAAAACAAAACAAAACAAAACAAAACACACACACACACACACAAGACATTCCTCATATAATACAGGCATAGTTTTTTCTAGAAACATGATCTAGCCAGTAAACTCCTAACTGGGGAGCTAGGTTCAATGCCCTGCCCAGTTGCTCAGTCTCTCTATTATATTCAGTTTCTCATTTGAAAGTGAAGATAATAGTACTTCTCTTTTTCTCACAGATTAATAAATTAAAATGACACAAAGCTATTGTATGTAGTCATAGTACAGCGCATTATACAATATGGATGAATCTCCTAAAAGTTATCAGTTAAAGAACTCAGAGCACTTCTGTCTGCTTAAATCCATTCTCCATTTAGCTCTTATGCTACAACTCCCAACTATTCACTTTCTCAGTCTCTTGCAAATCTACCAGCTACCTCTCCCCATGCCACAATCTCCTACCTTCTGCCTCGTTTAAGCAGCTGGCTCCATGTCTCCTTGCTCCTCTTGTCTCAGCTGTTCTTCTCCTGCCTCTCTGTGCTGTTTCAGTGGTTGAGGAACATCTCCACACCAAGCTTCAGGCTCTGCTCAGGCAGTCAGAGGGATCAGGACCCCCAGAGGTGGCTGGAAGGACACCTGCTTGGGCACTGCCTGCCTCTCTGCAGGCTGTAGAGGGAGGAGCTCCTCGGAGATTAAAGGCAGCAGCTCCACCTCTGTATCCCTTAGCTTCATGCCCTGCTGCTGCTGAGCCTTCCTGTATGGACTGACAATCCCTCACCAAGCTGCCGGGCTCTGCAGTGCTTTCCTGAAGGGACTGGAAGCAGCCTCCCTGGTTACCCTGCTCTCCGGCATCCTGGAGCAAGGGCAGAAGTCTCTACAGGTTTGTTAGACCTTTGGGACCTGGGGGTCTACATGCAAATATCAGCTGTCAAATCTTTTTTTACTTTCTGTCCCCAGAAGCTGCAGAACAAAGCCTGAGAACGTGATCTGGGTGCACTCTGAAGCCTTGAAACCAAAAGTCAAGTAAGATCTGGAGTGTTTTTATGTCATGTTCTTTTTGTGTGGAAAGCTTATCAGTGTTGTCATTACCTGCACCTCCAGCAAGCATTCAGTGTGTCCTTATGGAAACTGAACTGCCAGAGACCCGTCCAAACACAGTACTGTCCTCTGAACAAGTTGGATGCCTCCTTGTCTCCTCCTAGGGACCTAACTGGAATTGGAATGTTTGGAAGAAGGAACCTGCTTCCACAGGCATCTACAAAATCATCAGTTTCACTAATCAGGTTAACTAAGACAGTATATTGTGACTGAGTTAGACTTCTATCTTTAATACTGCATTTAGCCCATATATTAATTTTTTTCCCACACTAATGCTCATGATGAACTTTTTTTTTTTTTTTTTTTTTTTTTTTTGCTCCAACGGGATATTATGAATGAGACTGGATTTGATGAATATGAACAGAACAAGAATACTGAAGATGGGTGTTACCCAAACCCAAAACTAATGTTTTCTTTTTTCTTTTTTTTTTTCTTTTTTTTTTCTTTTTTTAAATTATGCAATAAGTACTTACTGTTTCTATACTATTTTCAGAGTATATGGCAGTATATGTACAGCCATGTGAGTTACACCAAAGCTGACTGTTTCAGCGTCTCTGAACCTGCTTTGTGGGAGAAGCTCAGGTACGTTTGTTTGCTGTTGCTGCTCAAAGGAATTGTTCTGTATGGCCACTGGGGGGCACTAGAAAGGAGAAAACAGGTCTCAGGAGCCAACGGCCCAGGACACACACACCAGGAGTTCTGCTTGTTGTCAGTAACAAGAGCAAATAAAGATCCAACAGGTCACAGTCCACTTCCGAATAAAAGGGAAGGCAAAACGGAGAGATCCTGGGAAAAAGGGAGCAGAGTAAGGGCTGGAGGCACCCAGAGGGAGCGCTGGGGTGCATCAGGGGGAATAGGGAGGGACAGGACAAACTGGGGCTCTGCGGCTTGGGCTGAGCCCAGTTACAGAAATGTGCACAAATGACTGCAAAGGTCACATGTTCGCTTCTGAATAAAGGCTACAAACATGAAGAGAACATTTCAGTTGGAAGGGATCTTCCAAGATCATCTAGTCCAACTGCCTGACTACTTCAGGGCTAACCAAAAGTTAAAGCATATTATTGAGGGCATTGTCCAAATGCCTCTGGAATACTGACAGGCCTGGGGCATCAACCACCGCTCTAGGATGCCTGTCCCAGTGTTCGATCACCCTCATGCGAAAGGAATATTTCCTAATGCCCATCCGACCCTCCCCTGGCACAGCTTTGTGCCATTCCCTCGCGTCCGGTCACTGGTGAGCAGGGAGCAGAGCCCAGCACATGCCTCTGCTTCCCCTCCTCGGGGAGCTGTAGAAAGAGAAAGGGAAGTGGAGAGGAGCTGCGCCCGTTGCGCAGAGATTTGGGCTGTCTTGGCAGAGAGATCCAGTGGCTCTATCAAACTTCTATTATGTAGGTAAGCTATAAGAAAAAAAATATATGTATATATATTCATCTGGAGACCTCACAGTTACTTAGCTGAGATTCAACACACTCAAGAAGGAACTGCTGATTACTTCATGCTGCACTGCAATACGTTTGTATTTGTGTGAGAATCAACTCCCCTGAACCAAGACTGTCATTTGTTGGACCAGGTAAGTCATGCTGGATGTCTGCAGCCATCTTTTGAACCTCAAACTTATTTCTGATGTTTATCTTTCAAAATTAAGCACTGTTAACATTTGCTTACATCGCATCAAAAGCAGCTGGTAAAGAGACAAAAGCCTGTCCGTGCCCTTGTGTTTTGATTCCATAGTGAGTTGTAATTGGGAGTGGATCTCAATTTTTCATTGATCTTGTAACAGTTTTGCAGACAGCTATGTGCTCACTTGTCTGACACCAAACAGCACGCATAAGGCCAGTGCAGTCACTGGAACCGGACTTGTGGTCCGTAAGGAAACTCTTCATTCCCTCAATCAGTCTGGGCCAGAGTGCTCTACACAGGACCATGCTATATGGTAAGCAAAGATGGCCACTGATGATCTTGGCCAGTGGGCCCACTGGTTACTGATTACTTGCTCCCTGGCTCCGTCCAGCTCCAATGAGCTCTTTCAAAACCCATGCCCAAGAGCAGTCTGGGGCACACCTCACTTCAGTGACTCCCTGCACAGTGGTACTGATGAAACTGCTCCTTCCATTGCACACCATCTCCTGTACACCTCGCAGGATTTATGGCATAAATCAAACCTCTTAAAAATTAGACTTCAAAAGCACAACAGGAGTGGGCTGAAACAGTGTCCAGGCATTACTTTAAAACCTTTGAACTGAAGAAATGTGTACAAAGTTAATTATCAAAATAGTTATAAGAACAACTTGGAGTCAAGGGGGCAGGCATATGCGACCAAGAGGAGCAAGTGCCATTTTATTTGGAGTCTCTGGAGCTCACCGTGGTCATATAAGAACAGCAGGACTCGGCCCTCCAGGGTCTTCACTGTCATTACTTAGATCACAGTAGCACAGCAGCACCACAAAGACTGCTCATGATGGGACTCTCCTGGCCTGAAGAGCTTACAGGCTAAATGAGACCAGGTAGACAAGTGGAGTGAGAAGGAAAGTACTTTTATTAGGCTCAAGAGATTAAGAACTTGCCCAAGGACACATACAAAGCCTTTGGCAGATCCAGGAGTTTAACCTAGATTTCAGTAAGGCGCCTTAATCATAAATGTTTCACCTATCTTCTCCCAACTTCTGAGTGCCTCTTCAGCTGACACAGTAGACTCCATCTCAGTAAAACATCACCAGAAATGTTCTCGTATACCATAAGCTTATTTTGACAGCCTTTGCATTGACAGATCACTTTATTATTATTATTATTATTATTTTTCAACAGAGTGTCCTGGTTTCAGCTAGGATAGAGTTAGCTTTCTTCCTAGTAGCTGGTAAGGTGCTGTGTTTTGGATTCAGGATGAGAATAAAGCTGCTAACACACCGATGTTTTAGTTATTGCTGAGCAGTGCTTGTGCTGAGTGAGGGACCTTCCTGCTTCTCCTCCTTCTGCAAGGAGCTGGGGGTGCACAAGGAGCTGGAAGGGGACAGAACCAGGACAGCTGACCCAGACTGGCCAAAGGGATGTCCTACACCACGTGGCTCATGCTGAGCAATAACACTGGGGGAGTTGGTGAGCTGGCTGGGGGCTGCCACTGCTCTAGGACTGGCTGAGCACCGGGTGGTGAGCAATTACATTGTGCATCACTTGGCTTTTTTATTCTTATTTTATTTTATTTTCCCTTTCTTACTAAACCTTAATCTCAACCTTATCTCAACCACGAGTTCTTGCACTTTCTCCTTTCTTCCGTTCTCTCCTCCATCCTGCGGTGGGGATGTGAGTGGATAGCTGTGTGGGGTGAGCTGCCTGCCGAGCTAAGCCACAACACCCAGCCAGAAGTGCATAGGTGGAGGAACAAACACAGAGCCGGCGGCAGCTTAAAGCCTTGAATTCAGGAGCAGGCTATTGCTTCACAAGCCTTCGTACGGCTAAAACACACAGTACAAAACCCAACTTGACGGAAACATTACCATTAACATTCTTTCTGTATCTAACACGAATGTGTTGTTAGTGCGAAGTGCCCACGCGCGAAGGTGAGAGGATGCTGCTGCCTCTCATCTGCAAACTGTCTACAGGGTACCGCGAGCCTCATCTGGAGGAGGAACCGATAATCTCTGAGTGATAAAACCATGTTTTTTATTGATTCATTGACCTTTGCTTTCACCGCCAGTACAGATGGCTACCGCGTGCGGGCTGTCCTACGGCGGCTCATACAAGGAGCTGTGTAGCTGAATGTGGCGGAATTCAAAGCACTCCAAAGGCTCTTGCGAAGGGCATTTCGGGCAGGTGCGCGCCTGCCTCGGTTTCCAAAGGACCCGCCACCAGCCCGAGGGCCTCAGTTCCCGCAGGGTCCCGCAGCGCTGCCCCGCCGCTGTCCCCCGGTACCGCGTTCCGCCCGCACCCCCTCTCCGAGCGGCAGCGACGTGAAAGCCAGAGACGGCTCCCCCCCGGCCGCGAAGGAGCGGCGGGGCTGACGCAGAGCCCTCCCTGTCACAGCACGCGTGGCACCAACGCCGCCTCCTGCCCGCGACGGGAGCCTCCGAG